>CM021109.1:501983244-502087175 GCA_007115665.2 Sequoiadendron giganteum | reverse complement strand
CTCTTGGTTCAAGATTAGACCTGCACATTCATGTGAAGAATCCAAACAAGAGCGTCTTCTAGAGGTAATTTCTAATACATTTAGCTCTCTTTTTCTACTTCTAAAAGAAGAAATAGACAATCTTTATCACCTATAAGAAGAAATAGAATCAAAATTCCACGTCCTAGAGCTCAATCCATGCCAGCTGTGAGTAGGTTATTTCAAACTAGAACACTTGTTTCTCATACAAATAGAAACTTATTCCATATGGTTTTACCTAACAATAGGCCTTTTGTGTCTTTTACCATTGGCAGCCCCTTGATTCTAGCCCAAAAAGATGATATACTAGTCAATTCCCTCAAAAGTATTCCCCATTTCATTGGTGAAACATCTACAACTCTAGCAGAACACATCATAGATGTGGCAAACATATGCTTAGTGCATGATATAACAAAAGACAACATGGTTTTTAGATTACTTGCCACTTCACTGAAAGGTAAAGCACTACAGTGGTATAGAGGTTTTCCACCTAACTCCATTCACAATTGAGATGAATCAGGGGAGAAGCTATGCAAACTTTTTGAAGATAAGAGTGACCATCTATCCCTAGTAGAATAGCTAACCATGATTAAAAGAGCACCTCATGAGTTCGTGAGTGACTTCAATTACAGATTTTAAGACTTGGTATAGAATTCCTATTTTAGTCAAGCCTTCTCTAGAGCATGCTTTCCTATATCTCTTGAGAGCTCTTAACAGTGATATAGTTGTTATAATTCAATCAGTGGGTGGTTATACTTTACTAGATGAATATGATGTTGCTAAAAGAGCAGAAAATTGTTTAATTTAGGTTGGGAAGATAGCTGCTAGGCCACCAATGACTTTATTTCCAAAGCTTCCTTCACAACCAATGGTGGCACCTACCCCAGTGGCTCCTATTCCAATGGTTCTCACAAACCAACCTTTTACTTCAGTTGCACTTCCAAAAGATTAGGGCACCTTATTCTGAAATATGAACAATAAGTTAATAGCATTAGATAGGTAGCACACTCAAAATGATAGGCCTTATCAACCTCAAAATTAGGGTTATCAGCAAAATAGACCACCTTATAAAGGACAAAACTAGTAGAATCATACTAAGCCCATGAATGGCATGCATACAACTACTACCAACACTTCTAAGGCTTTGGTCCCAATGCAAAATAATCTACCACAAGATCAAGAGTGGTGTTACCCTTTTGAGCAACCTCGTAATCAAAATTCTTGTCAAAATGGTTAGTTTGTGCAAACTTTGGTAGCTCAAAATGAGACCTCTACTTTAGAGCAGCAGATTAGCATAAGCCAAAAAATTGCTAGTAATCAAAATCATGCATGTGAGGACTCCTCATTTGTCATTTGGGGTCAAGAGTATTTTTGTGGTGTAAATCAAGTGGATACCGATGCAATAGCCCATAATACAAGATCAAAGAAAAGAGAAATGGAGGGTGGTGCATCTTCCATGGTTGGGAAACCATCATCTTCCCAACCATCTCAAAATGTTGTGAATTCTAGACCAACAAGTAGAACAAAAGAGGTTCCATAAATAAATCAGCCTGTTAATAGACCAAAATAAGTGGTGGAGCAGCCTAAGATCACACAAGCAACAAGAGTTGACCTTGTTGGAAAGGTTCCTTCTAAAGCTAGTCAACTTCCATTCAACATAGTAGAGAAAATGAATAAAGCCAATCTAAATGTTACTATGTGGGAGGCTCTATCTATCCCATCAAAAAGGGATTTACTACAAAAGGCTTTAAAGGAACATAAACAAATAAATGATGTATAATAAAAAGAGAAGACCACTCCATCAATCAACCTAGTGCAACCCGAAGAAGAAGGGAATGTTGAACAAGAAAACTAAGAGGGGCTGAATCAATTTTAGCAACTTTAAACTTTTAGATCATTCACCAAAACTTTAGATCAATCATAAATTCTTAACTCTGCTTGGTAGAGCTCCTGAAAATTTTGAAAACTTGGTGAAATTTCTCACCCTATCATAGTTATGTGCCTCTGTGCTTAAGGGTAGGGCTTACGGTATTAGGTTAAAAACCCTCTCTTCAAAATTTGCATGGTCATGAATGTTGAACATTATAATCCTTCGTTGACCTATATACCTAGTTACCAGTCACTTAAGTCACAACTTAAGCTATTAAAGTCCTACTTACACATGCCCCTTGGGTTACGTCTGTCAGTCAATATCTACAAAATAATCATTTTAAATTTTACCATAGTCTGGCCAAATGTTTCATGTTTAAAAATTTGGTTTCAAAGTCTCCATCCTCAAGGGTTAAGTATCGTCGACCTAGTTGTGGCCCCGTTTTAAGAACTAAAATTTTTGGCATGTGCAGAAGTAAAGTTTTATGATGGCCATTCGATCATCGCAGGTTGATCAGAGTCATTCCTCATGCACCCATTCTAGTTTTTGGCTTATTATTTTATATGAACGTGTTGGCAGGCTTAAGACACGTGTATTGTGGGCTCGATACCTTTATCAAAGACTATAGACTGTATCACAAAGAATCAATGATGATTAACTAAAAACATGGTAGCATCCTCACCGCTCCCTGCATGCTCGTTCGTGTTTATTTTCCATTAAAATAAACCAATGGGCTAGAGGGTGAGTGCCATGTTTCATGATAGATGGTGGGCCCAAAATTTCTAAATGGTCAACAAGCAAGGTTTTGAAGGAGATCAACGGTAGGTGTCGCTACACGTGTCTTCATTTGATCCATCCCTCACGAGCCCATTCATACTATTTATTATGGTGAAGAATTCCCACGAGCTAGCTGGCATGGTGACATGTGTAACCTCTATGTGGTGGACCATATATCTTATGCAAATAATGAACAACACCAAAATAAAATATACAATGATTATGGAGGAACGTGGTCCAATCCCCATTGTTCCTTGCCACCCCGTCGATTTTTATTTTAATGTTTATTAATGAACACGGGTTGGCGGGCATGATGGCATATGTCAATCCATGGAGGGACCCACTGGGTCTTAATGAAGTTGTGTGCTCCAGTGAGGTTCCAGACTAATGGTTGATGATAGGTGATGTGGACTATCCTAACCAATCCCCACCATCTCGTGAGGGTCCCATTTGTACCTCCCATTTTCAATGGGCAAGAGGGTGATTTCCGCATGGTCTACTCCAAAGGGTCTGATACATTTTAGCTTAGATGAACTATTGCTCAAATTTGGCCGAGACTACATTGAAAATTTAGAGTGTCGCCAAGTTTTAACCAAGTTTTTGGCATGGATTCAAGATTTGGGAGATGCTTGTGGTTGCATCCATCAATTTTGTCAGATGCTGGTACATGTGGCATCGAGAATTTGAGGCAACACATAACACAGGTTAATATTCTAAGGATTGATCATGATCACTTCCCGTTGTCTTGTGGTGGAGAATTGTGAGAAAAAATTAATTCCCATGAGTGAACGAGTAAATATGACATGACAAGTTTCATCAGGTGTTAAGTATGTGATTACTTATGGAGATCAAGTGGGTGTTTATCCACTTGAGACATCTGATTGGGAAAAAGTATCTAATGCATGCAAATTAATTTTGTCATAATTAACCATTATGGTTAATTTCCCATTGATTCATTTCAGTGTGTGATCAATGACTCAAATTCAAAATCAAAGTAGCAGGTTGATGGCTCTCTTGTGCAAACTCCCTTGGAAAGTTAATGAATGCATGTTGTAACTGGTCTATTTATTGGTGATTTCCTACTTGTTATTCTCACCATTTTTTGTATGTGATAATTAAGAGTCTAGGAGTGAGTGCACAAAGTTTTCTATGTAGTTGCAGAGTTTGAGTTTGTTGTTTTACGTAGGAGGGTGGTGTTTCTATGAATTGTTCCATCAACAATGGGTAAAGTGAGCATATCTATTAGCCTTGCTCGTAGGTCCAAAAGACTTCTAGAGTCTCAGAATGTTGCACCCAAAGAGGAGCAGGATGTGTCTGGCGAACCCTAATTTATTTTTATGGTCCCATTATCTCCATAGTCAAAATCTGATTGCCCAAGTCCTATTACCATTAGGGTCTAGGGTTTATGGTTTTATTCATGATTTTACCCTTGGTTGGCCTTGGATTATAATTATTCGTTGATCGGTTGTATCTAGTAACCAATTACATTAGTTGCAATTCACGGTATCAAATCTCGTTATCTGACAAACCCCAAATATTAGGTTCCCTATTGAGCCTAGGTTCCCCTTTTAAATCAACTTGAGCCCATGTGCATTTTATCGTCACTTAAGTTAACCTTTTGGCGGTCTATCGCTTGTCACATGCCTCCTTGGGATGGATTATGTCTAACCCACAACGAGCAATGTAGTGTTCTTCTTAACTGTTTTAAGCTCCATCACCCATCACTTGTTCCTTTATCACCACCCAAAAGGTAACCCTCGATGAGCGATGCGGTTAATTTTTTTAACACATCATTGGCATTTTTACTATTGCCGGTTGTTCTTCACCTTCCAAGGAAAAACTTGCGACTGTCAATGGGTTTATTTTTTCCCCATCGCGTGAGGTCGACACATCACCAGTTGAGATTTATCGATGTTGATGAACAAACTATGAGTGGTATGAATGAGGTTTGCAACTAGTATTTCTCTATGATTAAGATCGACGACCGACATTCAAAGTGAGTTCTCGAGTATCCAATCATTTTGTATCACGCAAGTGATCATTAATGGCAGGATAAACACAAGGCAATTCAATTTGATCTTCGTGCGCATGCATAATTATTTGTTTCACACGTACAAGATTTGTATGCAGTTTCAATGCATCTCAAGATTAAGTGGTTGATATTTCACATAGAAACAAGTTTCCAACTCACTTGTACAAATTCCTCGAAACATTGATAGTGCATGATCCAATTTTTTTATTTAATGCAAAGTGTTGGCTGTTTTATTTCACCACTTGTTGTCTTCAAGAATTGTGAGTTTGTTGTGAGTGTGTGAAATTGTTGCAGAATCTGAGTGGTGTCTGGTTAAAATGAGTCAACTGAACACATCTATTAGTCCTATGAGACACTCAAAAATACTTGATCTCTTCAAGTCTCAGGATGGTTCCCCCATGATTGATCAGGGTGTGCCTGAAATCCATGTGAATCCGTGGGGAAACTTAAGAGGTGGTGGAAGGCCTGCACATAGTTTTCTCAAGTGCTCTTATCATTTGAGAGTAAGAATTATCCCTAGGGAAGGATTCAAAGGTAAGGAAAAGGAAATTAACCAGTTTGAGGAGAAGGTGGTGATGAAGGACAAGTATCATCAAGCCTCTATAGACAAGCATCACTCACCCATTAAGATTTCTGAGGATTGTTTGGATGGTGAGGCTGAGACTGACTCTGGTTATGACTGATATCTTATGGACTTAATAGAATTAGCTAGTGAAAATGAGGAGGTGATCACAGTTTCCCCAATTTTTGTGAAAGCACCATGTGGACATACTCGTTCTGCTATTAAAAATAATGTTGATAAGGATGAGGGGGTGGTTTCTCCAGCCTCTGCTAAGACATGAAGTGGGCATGTGTTTTCTCCATTTGATTAAGTGGGTGATATTGAGTCCTAGTTTTTTTTTTTTTGGTGATAATGTGAATCATGGCGGTTTTCCTAGTTTCCTTTATCTACGTGCATTCTTATCGGCTAGTGAATATGGATTACAAAGGCTACACAATGGCTAGTAGTGGTTGTGGTGACATCAACTATAATATCCTTTGATCTTTAGATCAGATAATCATAAGGTATAAAGTTCATAGTTCTTAACCTTTCCATTTGTCCTTTTTCCCTTGTGGTCATAAAATGTATGACTTAATTGTCCTTATGACTTGCAAAGAATTCATAACCAAGTTTTTGTTGGATGGGGTACTTAGCTTGAGTCAATCCACTCTCTTCCTCACCCCCCCTTAGTGTTTCTGCAACTTTTGTTCTTCTTACGTTGAACTTATAACAATTTAGTTGCTTCTTTGGAAAGGGTTTGTCATTCCTTCTTGTTGACTTTTCATTGCCTTCCCTTACCTCATGGCATACCCTAAATACACTTTTCTCAAAGTTATATTTTTCATTGCTTTTTTTTTATCTCACAGATTCAGCATATTGGATCATTCAGTAGGAGATCCAATGAATAATCAACAACTTTTAGGATTTTAAGAAGAAAAAATAATATTCCATCTTCTTTCTAATATCCTTTTTAATGGAGAAATATCCATGCTCGCAAACCTCTTTTGTTGATGTACTTCTAAACTCAGAGTGTTGCTTTCCTTGCAACTTCTAGTGTCCTGACACATAGAGCCATGTTGCATTCCTTTTCCATTTTGGAACCATTATACATAAGTTATTTGATTCCAAAAACTTCAATAACCTCATTGATTTTGGTTGGAGGAACCTTGCTCATGTCATTGATTGTTTCCTCTAACCGTTCTGGTCTTTTCTCAATTCCTCGGTACAAACTCTTTTCTAACAAGATATTTATCTTAACACAAGAGTTTAAGTCATGAGCTCCCCAACCCTTGAGGATACTTCCTTCGTTCATATCCTACTTTGAAAAATCTAATTTATATTGACTTTACATACATAGATTCATAGTGTTTACACTAATCCAAGAGTTCCTGACTCTTTTATAATTGTAGGTTGCTACAATTCAATTTATCTCATTCCTACTCATTCTCTTTTTCTTAGAGTCATGTATGTATAGGTTCTTCTTCCTAACCTTCCTACATAACCTGATTGCATAATCTTCCGCAATCCTAGGTTTTATCATAAGTTGTTGGTTTAGGAATTCTGATTCCAGGGATGAATCTTTAACTAGACCCAATTTACACAAGTTACTAAGGCTTGCATCTTCATTTTCACTTAAGTTATTTTCTCTTGCTATTCGGGCACAAGAAATTTTCAACCTTTATCTTCTGATAAGGTTTACGCATTGTTGCGTAATGATCTCATAAGTTTTAGTGCAAAACCTGGTAGCTCTGATACCAAATGTAAAGAACGAAACTCTTTAATTCCAAATAATCTTATAATTTTGTTAATAAGTTCATTTCCATTCTTTAAATATCGTAACTCCATTCATTAAACTTTGTTTAATCCAAGATTCCAAAATATCGACTTAAAGTCTACAATAAGATTCATAATACATCCAATTACATTCATAAATGTGTGTCATCTTTCACGACATTTTTAATACAAAGCATTGTAAAAGAAATTTACAATTCAAGACTTAGGCATTCTATCGCCTTAAGTTCTACAATGATAATACAATAATGAAATATAATAAATTTATGAAGAAATTTTCATTTGATCTTCAATCTAATAGGTTATCTTCAAACATGAAGACGAGAACAAGGTTCAGGCGCTTTTTTCGCCCAACCTCGAAGCTTACACTTCCCCAAAATTCCTTAGTCATTCAAAGAATACCCAACCCTGCACGAATCTCTTAGCAAAAAGAATTCGACAAGTAGGATGGAATCTGATGCGTGCCTAGTATAACTAGTAAATCCACAAGCATTTTCATTTTTCTAATTCATTTAAGAAACAAGCAAGTTCGATACGAGGATATGGTAGAGATGTATATGTATTAAATATATTTCAATGGTCCTTAAGTTACTTGGCCAAGTAAAATGTCATGCACGAAAAATAATAGTAGTTTTGGAAAAGAAAAACTACGCTCTCTATAAACTCATATTCGGAATCCGTCCCGGAAGGTAACTTTCCAAACACATGACATGCACATTCAATTATCAAGCATGCATGGTTCCATTCAAAAATTAATATTATCTTTCCCAACACATGTCATGCACATTCCATATCAAGCATGAATGGTTTTAATGCAACAATTTCACAGATTTACATCATAAATAACATTATTTTCATAATCGAAATAAATAAAAGAACACACATTCTTTTGGTTCATTTACTCATAAAATTCATCTACACTTCGAAATAATCCTTTTCTAATTCATTGCATTTCAAAGGAAGTATATTTTTAACTTGCTTTCTTCTCTTTTATGTTTCTCAATATTTCCTTTTAAATAATAATATCTTTTCAAAATCATAAAATCTCATATTTACTTCTGTTTTGTAGCAATTTAATATCATTTCTAGAGAATTATCAAATCTCACTTTCTTCTTTTCAAGCATATTTAAATACACAAAATTATTTTAATCCTTTCATTCTGGAAAACATTCAATAATTTTAATGTTTCCTATTTTAATGATTTCATGTTCTTTTCTGGTAATTTCCAATTCTCTGTCTGTACAATTAATGAATCTTGTTTTCGTTTGGGAGTTTTCTGAATCTAAAACATGTTGTTTTCTGTGGAAATCTTCACTATATTTAATGAAATTAATCTTTAAAAATCCAGTTTTCTGTACAAATCTATAAACATGCTAAAACAGAATTCTCTAAATATAGAAATCTACTGGACACTCTTAATTATTTTCTGTTCAAGATCGTTATTTTCTTAATAAAAATATGGTCTGGTGTTTGATCTTTCTTCTAAATTTGCTAAAAACAGTGATATATTTTATGTTCAAATTAAAATATATGAATAATAGAAAATGGTTAAACTCAAGCATATTAATATTATGAATCTGGTAATTGTAGTTTTCCATTGATCCTACCTGTGAATCTTTTGTAGCTGTTTGGTTTCCTAAATCTGGAAATGATTCTTCATTTTATTATCTCTTGTTGTTCCTTCTTTCTCTCTTCTCCCTCTCTTCTTGGGCACACCTTCCAAGCTTTCTTCTCTTAATTTTCTTTTTGTTTAGAATTTCTCTCTTCTCTCTAGTCGAGCCTCCCCCCTCTCTACTTTTTCTTGTGTATGAAGGATGGAGAGTAGAGTTTTGTTCTCATTTTTTCCTCCCTAGCGGCTATGTCCCTTTCTCCCGCTGCCTGCGTGTGAAGGAGGGTAGGTTGTTGTTCTATGTTCCCTCTTCTAGCTGCGCCTTCCCTTCTCCTTCTCCCACACACATGAGGGTATGTTCATATATCTTTTATCCTCCAAATCCCTCTCCCTTCCTTCTTCTTTCGTGCCTCTCTCCTTGCTTCCACACGCGCTTGGGAGACAAGCAAAATCCCAAAATAAAATAGAACTTCAATTGTTTTGAGTTCTCCCTCCTGCTTGTACAAAACGGATTTTCCCTCTTTTTATTTCATGTAGATGGTGAAGGTGTTAAAAAAGTTCGATCCACTTTTCACGCTTGATCTCCAGAAATATGGTGAACATAACTCAAAGTTCATTTCTTGATTGCATGCGAAATTTATTGAGAAGAGATCGTTTACAAATTGTTTTCTAATTGATAACTGCTGTTTTTTTTTCAATTCAATTCCAATTTCAAACATATTGTTGTTTTCTTTTTGTTTTAAACAACTAAATTTAATATATATCTATTTTAAACATATCTTTCCACTTTCATTTATTTCTTATTGTTTTAAATGACTCGATTTAATATATATAATTATTTAATTATATATTTCCACTATCATTTTAAATCTGTTTTTCCACACAATAACATAATATACTCAATTTAACCAATCTTTTCGTAAATAATCAATCTTTCCATTTCAAAAAGCAACATATTCATTTTCACATAAATTTGAGCAATCAGATAAACTTATTAAAAATTTCCAAACATAATCATCACAAAAACACATTAATAATAACTAAGTTGTGTGTGGGATTCCATCATCCTTATTAACGTCTAATGGCTAAAATGACTCTACTTGATCAATGTTCTCGCCTTCATTCTCGTTCACCTGTTCCTGCGTTCACTTGCACTCAAATTTTCATCAGCTATGACAATCCCCAAATTTCATAATAATAAATTTTAAATCATTTAATTTGCATTTGCATTTGCATTTCAATTTCAGTTTTTATAATCATCTAACATAAACATGCAAATCTCATGATTTATATTTGCAATTAAATAATTGATAAAAATCAGTACGTGACAGTTTATGAGAAATATTCAAGAATAGAGATGTAAGTGGTTCCCAATTAAGTGAAGTAGCACTAATAGAGGGAAATATTGGTGGAAATTTTGCATGTTTCTAAAGTGTAATTTGAAATTCATGAATTATAATAGAGAAGAATGTTATATTTTAGATCATAAGAAAAATAGATAGAAATTTTGCACTGTAAAGGCTTGAGATCTTAGTTGTAAAGGGAATTGGAATCGCTATTTGATAAATCTGACAAGGCTTGCAAAGGTACGGCAAAATTCCTTATAAGATTGTGTATCTTGATGTAGATCTGAATGCAACAATAAATAATGGATATCCCTTGTCACATCAAGGAAATTTTAGTACTGAAAGGTACAAAGCTATATATTTTAGTAGCATTCATGGTTATCCAAATGATGTACCACCTAAGATCAAAGAAAAGGAACCAAATTTTAATGGTGAAAAATATGAGTCAACAAGCAAGCATCTGCAGGAGTTTGTCAATATGATGGGAGATTATGAATTGGATTTTGAAGATGTTGTCATGAAGTTGTTTGTTCAATCTCTGAAAGGGGATGCAATGGACTGGTTCTATTTTTTACCAGTATCTTCTATACATTCTTGGTATGAGTGTAATATGGCATTCATGGAACAATTTGGTGAGAGGGTAAACCCAAGTGTGGTGAGAATTTTTTTTATGGAAATCCACTTAAAAGAGGACGAGTTAGTCCCTTCCTTTAATCTTAGATTTTCAAAGATCATAAGGGAGATCCCATAGAGTATAATACCAAATGATGTAGAATGTTTGGCTATATATTTAGGTGCATTTTCTAGAAAGATGAGCTATCTATTAAAAGATAAAGAGCCCACAACACTGCATCAAGCATATCAAATTAATATAGATATTGAAAACAATTTGAAATATTCAATGATGAAAGGATGATTGATCGCTAATATTGGTCATCCCAACACATCTCGTGCAAATACAATCAATGGATCAATCAGTAGAGAGTTATGTCAAATGGATAAGTCTTTTGTTGTTTCAATTTCTCCATCACCATAGTATGAGGATCATAGTGAGCCCCAAGTGAAGTGTTCACAAGGTCCAAGTAAAGCTAGCCATGTCTCTTCTGTTAAAACATTGTATGAAATAAAAAGGCTTCAGGATGAATCACCTTATGACTTGTTCCCTAGATTTGTGTATGCTTTGTTGGAGATACCCAAAAATGTCAGGTCTGAGGAGTCAATGCAATGAATTTTTTTGTGAAATATACCAATCAGGACTAAGTACATTGCCAAAAGAATTGAAACCTAAAAGTTTGAGCCAAGTATTTGACTAGATAAATATGGTAGAAGGAGTTGGGAATGATTATGCACAACATGAGATGCCCCTAAATAACACTGGTCATAGTCCTGTTGAGAAAGATCAAGAAACAATGCAAAGATGTGAAGAAAGTGTATCAGAATTTGAATATCCATCTTGTTGTATAGGAGAATACAAGGATTGAAATCAATTCACTACTGAAACATTGGAATATCATTACAATAGTGATGAAGATAAAGACATGCATTATGATAACAGGTGTGATGTATCTGACTTAAGTTCTTGGGAGATCTTGAAGGGTGAAGAGCTGAAAGAGATACAAAAGGTTATCCCATTAAGAGATTTGGTCAATAGCAGTAGTTCTAATGTTGATGGTGCTCTGTCACCTTCTAATGATCAAGATACTGAAAGTAAAAGTGATGAAATTTACTTTGAGGAACCTGAGTGCAGTCTTAGTATTGGTGATTTTTTGTGTTGTGTCAATTATGATGGCACTGATCCATATCACTCTTTTATTGAATGTGATTATCCTTACCAAATGAAGGTGGAACCCATTTCAATTGCTTATAAGGATTTTGATTGTGATTTTAGGTTGCAAAATTTGCATCCTCACATAAAGGAAGCAGAAGATTCCCTGACAAAAATGAATGTAATGGATAATCCTCTTTTTGATGAGCCTCTATCCATATTAGTTAACAAAGATGAAGCCCCTTATTGGTTAAGAGACAATCCACCTTTTGAGGATTTTGATGATGCTTTGGATGCATGGTCAGATTATGATTGTGAGTAGGCAAAGCAGTACACTAACAAATCTTTTGAAAGAAATGCTTATGAATCTTTCACATTTGGTACTACTGTGATAGATGAGACTAAGGATCAAGAGGAGATTGAAGTCTCTGAGAATGACCTGGAAATGTTTCAGCCACATGAGGAAGAACATGTTGAATATGAGAGTGATGAAGAATATGAAGACAAGAGTGTCATTATTTAGTGTGTGGATATTGAATCTAATGTCAAGCACTTAGAGGATGATGTGTACATTGATGAGTGAGGAATTTCAGTATTTAATGACCAAATTATATATCTTAATGCACATACATATTATGGGTTAGCATTAGGGCTCATAAATAATGAAGGGAAATTTGGTTCATGTGTATGGCAGCCAAATGGTGTTGATGACATTGGGTGTAATGTTAACCAGTGCATGAATGTGTAGTTAAGTTCTTTTCCGATGCTCCGCATCTTTTGGGCATCATTATGGATTTGTTTCCACTTAATGAGGATAACATCTATGTGAAGTAGAATGAAGATGTTCTTGAATCTGTATCCTTTCTTTCTGATACTTTAGGAGATTGTTGTCCCAATATGCCATACAATGTTTTTGAAGGATTTAAATTTGATATAAAAATTGAATGTGATGTCAGAGTATATGATCATGTGGAATATGGATGTTTCTTTTTTCCACTTCAACTTGATAAGTCTGAGGTTAGTGAGCAGGGTAGTTTTGAGATATGTGTGATTGATGGTACCCATCATAATGATGTTGACTATTAGGAAGTTCCTAATAAGAGTATCGATCCATTACAGATGATTGAAAGTGAGGTCTTTGTAAAAGGAAGGAATTGGTTCCAAAACTTGGGGGCCTTAGGCCACCAAGCTTGAAAATTGAAGCTAGTGGAATTGGATGAGACCTCCTAAAAGGGAGAAACTTTGTGCAGTCTTGTAATTATTGTATATAAGGTTTGGTGTGTTTCCTTTCTATTGTGTTTGCTTGTCTTGTCCAGACAAGCTCCTGGTTTTGGTCCTTGTGTGCTGGTCTACTTCAACTTGAGATCTGAGATCTTGCTATGCCTACAAGAGGCATACATCCCCAGTTGAAGCCGCTGGTGGAACCCTAATTTTTTTTTATGGTCCCATTATCTCCATAGTCAAAATCTGATTGCTCATGTCCTGTTGCCATTAGGGTCTAGGGTTTATGGTTTTATTCACATTTTTATCCTTGGTTGGCCTTGGCTTATAATTATTCATTAATTGGTTGTATCTGGTAACTAGTTGCATCAGTTGCAATTCATGGTATTAAATCTTGTTATTTAATCAGCCCCAAATATTAGGTTCCACGTCGAGCCTGGGTTCCCCTTTTAAATCAACTTGAGCCCATGTGCATTTTATCGTCTCTTAAGTTCACCTTTTAGAGGTTATCACTCGTCACATGTCTCCTTGGGACAGTTTGTGTCTAACCTGTGATGAGTGAGGAAATGTTCTTCTTAACCATTTTAAGGTCCATCGCCCATCGCTTGTTCCTTTATCACCGCCCAAAAGGTAACCTCTAATGAGTGATGTGGTTAAATTTTTAACCCAAAACTGGCATTTTAACTATCGTTGGTTTTTCTTCACCTTCCAAGGAGGAACCCGCGACCACCGATGGGTTGATTTTTTCCCCATCGCGTGAGGTCGATGCATCATAAGTTGAGATCGCTCAATGCTGATGAATGAGCAATGAGCAATATGAATGAGGTTTGCGGCCAGGATTTATCTACGATTAAGATCAATGACCGACATTCAAAGCTGAGTTCTCAAGTATGCAACCATTCTATATTATGCAAGTGATCATTAATGGTAGGATAAGCACAAGGTGATTCAATTTTATCCTAGTGCACATGCATAATTATTTGTTTTGCACGTACAAGATTTGTATGTAGTTTTAATGCATCTCAAGATTAAGTGGTTGAGATTTCACATAGAAATAAGTTGCTAGCTCACTTGTGCAAATTCCCTCAAAAAATTAATAGTGCATAATCCAATTTTTCTATTTAATGCAAAGTGCAGGATATTTTATTTCACCACTTGTTGTCTTCCAAAATTGCGAGCTTGTTGTGAGTGTATGAAATAGTTGCAAAATCAGAGTGGTGTCTGGTTAAAATGAGTCGACCGAACACATTTGTTAGTCCTATGAGATGCTCAAAGAGAATTGATCTCTTCAAGTCTCAGGATGGTTCCCCCATGATCGAGAAGGGTGTGGCTAAAATCCATGTGAATCCACAAGGAAACATAAGAGGTGGCAAAAGGCCTGCACACAGTTTCCTCAAGCGATCTTATCATTTGAGAGGAATAATTGTCCCTAGGGAAGGAGTCAAAGGTAAGGAAAAGAAAATTAACTAGTCTGAGGAGAATGTGGTGATGAAGGACAAGTATCATCAGGCCTCTATAGGAAAGCATCACTCACCCATTAATTTTTTTGAGGATTGTTCAGATGGTGAGGCTAAGACTGACTCTAGTTATGGCCGATATCTTATGGCCTTAACCGAATTGGTTGGTGCAAATGAGGAGGTGATCACAGTTTCCCCAATTTCTATGAAAGCATCATGTGGGCATACCTGTTCTGTTGTTAAAAATAATGTTGATAAGGATGAGGGGGTGGTTTCTCCAGCCTCTGTTAAGATACGAAGTGGGTGTGTGTTTTCTCCATTTGATTAAGTGGGTGATATTGGGTCCTAGTTTTTGTGTTTTCGTGATAATGTGAATCATGGCGGATTTCTTGGTTTCCTTTATCTACGTGGGTTCTTATTGGCTGGTATTGTAAGGTTTGCGCTAGTGAATGTGGATAACAAAGTCTTAACAGAAGCTAGCAGCGGTTGTGGTGACATCAACTGGTTTTGGCGTATAGTGTTAAATGTTGATTCCCTTGTTTGGTAAATTATTACAAATAACCATTTGGGGAATTTCTAAAATGTAGTTAAAATTTGTTTTGAAATAAAATGCATGTGAATTGTAATTGCATTTTTGAGTTGGATGCTTGTTTCTCCCTTAATCTATGAAAGGGATTTCATGGCTCATTGCAATGGTCGAATTTTGAAGTCTCGGGATGATCTGAGTAGGATTTAGCTCATATATGAAGCATACTGTAAATGGTAAATGAGTAGAACAATACATTGTCTTGGTTAGGGGTATATATGTAGTAGTCTTGAATGTGTTTTATAGAAATTACTGATATCAAAACAAATCTTAAGTCCTAAAAACACTCTCTTTTGTATCCTCTTTTGCAAATTATGAATGAAAATATCAAAGGTCTTTTCGCTTATCTTCAATGGTTCAATTGAATGTATGGCTCTATTTTTTCTTTAACTCAAAGAGTCAATTAAATGCTCGAAGGGAGTCATAGATTTGTAAAGAGTTGCATAGGATTTGGTGAGAAGTTATGTTCTAGGCATTGTGAGTTCTCATATTGCAAAGCACTATGATAATTGGCCACATATTTTAGATTCATTAATTGATATATTACCAGTTATTACATATTTGACTCCATTTACCCAATTGATGATGCACTGGTCTATTCATGGATAATAATGAAGCATTTGAGTTGGTAATACTTCAGATTAGGGATTCAAAAGAAGAAAAAAAGTATAAATCATTAAATCTTCCAATTATGATGTATGTACTTAAAGTATCATTCAATTCCTCGCATTAAATGGTTATTTGCTCAAAGGTCTGCCAAGCCTTCAATAAGTAGTATCTAGTTGCACTTAGTAGGAACATATGTGTGTGTTGAATTGTTCTTGAAGCATCAAATATCAAATGAACACAATAGGGAACACCCTCCTTGGTCCCACAGAGCCTAAATAGTAAGAGCAAAGACCTCAAAATCCTTTGTTCATTTATTGGCCACAAGCTTTGAAAATTCTTAAGAATAAGGGTTGGCTACCCTTTAGAGGATTTTGAAGCTCTACTAGAAAAACACCAACAATGCTTGAGGTTTCTGTAACACCAAAGAAGAAGGCAAGAGCTGAAAGGAAAGATGCATGAGGTGTTCTCAAACATGCATATCATCTAAGAAGCCAAATTGTCTCTGAGGAGTTGTTCAAAGGCAAGGAAAAGAAGGTTGAGAGGCCTGAGAGAGGCCACAAGGAAGAATAAGTATCACTGAGCTTTTATGGGACGACATCAATCTCCCATTGAAGTCTCAGATGATCCATCTGGCAATGGAGATGAAACTGACTGGCTATCGCGAGTATCTCATGGTCGTGGGTAATTTGATTGACTCTTAGGACGAGGTGGTGATGGCCACTCCCATTTCAATAAGGACACCGAGTGGCGATTCTTATTCTACCGCTAACTAGGAAGAATAGCACCCTGCTCCCTTTATGAGCTGATGCTCAGATTTTTGTCCTTTGTGCTAACATGTTTCTTTGGATAGGTGTATGTGATTTGGGTTCTTGTTGTTTTCTGCTTTTGTGTTGATGGTGACTTCTGTGGGCCGACGTGAATGTGTGAATTTTGATGTTGTGATGTGGCACCTTTTGGAAGGTTGGCTGGCTTCTCCAACAAATAGTTTTTGATATTTTGTTCTCCCCTGTGTTGCAAATGATGGCTTATAACTGTCTGGGGAATTATTTTGAAGTCTGGTGAAATTAAAGATGAAATAAAGTAAAATGTGATGGTAATTCAACCTGGTGCTTGTTTCTCCCTTATTCTATAAAATGGATTTCACGGCTGGTTACAAAGGTCAACTTTTGAGTCTTAGAGTGGTCCAGGTGAATAGCTATGTATAGGAAGACATATACAACATAGATGTTGATAAATAGAATAGTAGGATGTTTAGGGTATAAGTGAAGAATATAGTGATCTTAAAATAGTTTTATGCAAGCTGCAAAAATGAAGGACAATATTAAGTTCTTATACATACACTCTCTTATGTAATTTCTTTTATAGGTTATGAATGAAATGGTTAATGGTCTTCTAGTTCATCTTCAGTTGTTTTGGTTGATTGTATGGATTTTTTTGGCTTCAATTCAATGATTTGATTAAATGCTAAGATAAGCTCATAAATATATGTGGAGGAATATAAAATTTGTTAAGAAGTTATGTGTAGAACAAAGTAAGTTGCATGCTACAATGTGGTATGACAATAGTCTAACAATTTCTGAATAAATGGCTTATGTATTACTGGTTATTACATAATTTGACTTTGTTTCCCAATGAACAAAGCACTAGTCTATTCATTAGTATTTGTTTTAGATAAACCATCTAGCAACACACCTGACTAGAAGACTTGGAATGAGAATAATAAATCATTTAAAATACTTCCAATTATATTGTGAAATTCTGAAATTTCCCTCCATTCCTAACATTGAGTAGTAATTTATTCAAGACTAGCCAAATATTTGGTGAAGGATTCTTAGTTGTGTCTAAATAGGAATGCAATTTGTATCTAAAGTCACTTTTTAAGGCTATTTGCCTCTAAAAAGTAATAAGGAATACCCTCCTTGGTTTCACAGAGCCTAAAGAGTAGGAGTGATGGGCTAAAAATCCTTACTCATTGATTTGGCCACTAGCTTTGAAATTTCTTAAGCATAAGGGTTGGCTTCCCTTTAGAGGAGTTCAAGGTTTAGCTAAATTTTTTTAAAACACCAATAGAAATGGTGACTCCACTGGGGAGAAATTTGAGAAATATCTAGTAGAAGATCATCTTGCCTTAAAGAGTCATTAAAGTTCCAAAACACTTTGTAACCAGATATTTGAAATTGTGGATTCTTATTTGCCCATCTGAGTCACCAGCAAAAATGGTGACTCCGCTGGGGAGAACTTTGAGAAATTTATAATACAAGAATCCTAGTTGAAAAATGATATTAAGTAAAGAAGTTGGTGAATTTGAACATCTGATTCAGATATTGTGAAGATTTCAGACCTAGAAATGGTTGTGTTGTAGAAAAGGTTCAAAGAATTTATGTGACTCTATTGATGGAGAAGACCCAGAAGGAAATATATCATCAAAAGAGCTTCATATTGCTTGAAGTTTAGTTCTCTATGAAAAGAGGTGGTGACTTTGTCCAAAGAACTTGTTGAAGATGTGAAGAGAGTTCATACTTGGAAAGATTTTTATTCAAGAAGAAAAGTTACTAGCTGCCACAAGTTTCCACATATTCTCATAATCTAGACTAATTATTATCATTTTCAAAAGGCAATTTTATGAGAATTTTTCAAGATTTGGGGATAATATATGATTCCCTATCAAATGAAATTGCATTCAGAAGGGGAATATTAGTGGTCCTTTTCATACTTCTAAAGTGTAATATGTAATATTTGTAATAATTTGAGAAGTATGTTTATTTTTGAATTGTGCCTTTGAGAAAAGTTTTAAGATACAAGGATTTAACCTATATCTTAGGATTATGGTTAAATTAGTGAATGAGGCAGTTATTTGAAGTTGATAATCATGGGATAGTGAATATAAGAAGGTTTCCCCTGTGATATAGCAAGTAAAAATATACAGGGAAATCAAGTTGTACCATGTCCTCAAATGGATTTTGTTATTAAAAGGTATATGACATTGGCTTTTAGTGGTATTAGAGGTATCCCTAACCTCATTATTAAAAAATGTTAGGAAACATTTTCCCAAATTCATAGGGCAAAGTTTAAAATCAGCCTATAAGCATTTGCAAACATTCGTGGATGTGATGGGGGATTATGACGTAAATCATGAGGATGTTGCCATGAAACTTTTTGTTCAGTCTTTAAAGTATGATGCTAGAAATTGGTTCTCATTTTTACGTGCTTGTTCTATAGCTTCATGGAATCAATTTATGGTAGCCTTTATAGAACAATTTGGTGAAAGGGTAAACCCAAATGTGGTAATAATTTTTTTTATGGAAATCCATAGAGATGAAGATGAGTTGGTCCCTGCTTTCAACCTTAGATTTTTTAAGGAAATTAGGGATATTCCAGAAAATATAAGACCGAATGATTCTAAGTGTCTAGTTGTGTATCTTGGTGCATTTAATAGTAAGATGAGCTATTGGCTAAGAGACAAGGAACACACAACATTACACTAAGCATATCAAATTGCTATGGATATTTAAAATAAATTAAAATATTCAATGATGAAAGGATGTGCGGTTGCAAGTATTGGTAGACCTAGTACACCTGTTGCAAATGGACTTCATGGATTAGACCATAGAAGTGATTGTCAGGAGAATAGTGCTTCTTCTACTCTAACTTCTCAATCATCACAGTATACAAATCATAGTAAGCTTCAAGATGAGCATCAACAGAGTTCGAGTAAAGTTAATCAAGTGTCTTCTTTTAAAAAATTATATGAAATGAGAAGGCACAAAGATGAGTCAACTTATGATATGTTCTCAAGATTCTTGGATGCTTTGTTGGAGATTCCTAAGAACCTCAAACCAAAGGATTTGATATGAATTGATGTCTTCTATGAAATTTATGATTATGAATTGAGTAAATTGACAAAGGAATTGAAGCCTCAGAATTTGGATCAAGTATTTGAATGGATAAAGATTGTAGAAGGATCCAAGTGTGATAATGTACAAGAAGTGATGTTTTAGAATATTGGTAGTGGTTAGCCTACTGAAAAATACCAGAGAAAAATGCAAACACAAATAAAAGGTATAGTAGAGCATGAACGCCCATCTTGTTATATGGGTAAAAGTAATGATTGTAATCACTTCACAAGTAACACACATGTTGATCAATATAGTGGTGATAATAATGAAGACATAGGGTTTGAAGAAAATCTAGAGAAGCATGTGCTACATCCTTGGGATACCATGAATAGGGAAGAAGTAGAAGAAGTAAGAGAAGTTTTTCCATACCAAGATTCAGGAACTAGCAATGATGAATCTATTGTTGAAACCTCATTGCTACTCAGAGGGAAAGATGTTAGAAATGAAAATTTCAGCATCCAATATGAATACAGTTTCAGTATTGATGGATCTCCCTGCTGTAGTAACCATAATGACATTGGTTATAGTCATTCCTCTATTGACTCTTTTTGCCTTGGTGAAGTGGAAGTGGAATCTTCTACTTCGAATAAGATGTATGAAGATGATAATGGAGATGTATATTTTCTTGAGGAGGAACAATCCTCCTCCTATAAAGAGTTTTTAGAATGTGGATCAAACATATTGATCATTGATGATGTGAATGAGGTTGAAAATATATCTCTATTATCTTCTAGTGATTGTAATGATTTTGAATACAATGATGATGTGGAGGATTTGGATCATCATGCTGAGAGAGGAGAATCTTCTATGACAACAATGAATGCATGGCATAACCCTTTATTTGATGAGTTTCCATCTTTATTGCAAATAACAGATGGTGATCATTATTGGTGCATAAATAATCAACTTTTTGATGCTCTGATGATGCATCTAATGCAATGTTGGTGTATGGAAATGAGCAATTAAGGCAACACATTGATGAGCTTCTCGAAGGTATTGTTTATGTTTATCTTACATCCGATATAGATATGGTCGGTAAATTTGAAGATCAACATGAGAATGAAGTTTCTACTTCTTCCTCTGAGGATGGTAACTACCCTTGTGAAGACAATCCAAAGCTACTTTATTCACATAGAGCGTGCAATGATATGAATATTGTTAAGTTTACTCATGCACAAATAAATGAATAAATGATATGGGATGTAAACGTGGAATATAATGAGGATATGCAGCCAATGGAGAATGTTGATTGTACGAATAATGAACAATTTGAAGGCAAAAATGTTTGTGTTCAATGGGTTGATCTTGAACATAGAGCTAAAAATGATGAAGGGATAGATGAATCTGAGTATTTCCCTATTGATCATGATTATTTGTGTGAAGTAGAAATGGAAATGTTTGCTATAAGTGAAAAGGATGATGATGTACTCATGGATGAAAGAATATTTTTAAATGATCAAGATATACATCATGAAAAATATGAGGAACTTGAATTACCAATTGATAGTGTTGAGGAATCTGCTGGTCTACTTGATATTGCACATGTATTTACCCTTTTGCATGAGTGTCTCTTTGATGATCTTGTGAGTGTTGATTTGTTTGAGCCTATTCCCGAGGCATTTTGCTTTGAGCTGAGTGATTATTTGGGGAGTGAGTCAGAGTATATTACTGAACCTGAGATGAATGCATTTACCCATCCATGGGATGCTACAAACACATATGACCCCTACTCCTATGATACCAATGAGTGTTCTCATGAAGTACAGTTCAGGGATGTTCCTGAGTATGCTTTCTTCCTTTTTCATCCATCTGTGGGTTGTGTACAGTGTACATAACAAAGTGTTTATGAAGGATTTTAGTTCGAGATGCAAACTGAATATAAAATCAAAATTTGTGATGTTATAAACCAGGGTGATATGAATGTTTCACCTTTCCAATCCAATTAGACATGGTTGATTGTGTCAATCACAATGGAATTGATTCTTGGGAAATGCGTACTACAACTATTGATCCATTGCAAACAATAGAGGATAAATTTTTTGATAGAGGTAAAAATTGGCCTTAAGTTTTTGGGGGCCTAGGGCCACCAATTTGAGGAGTGAAACTTGTGAAATTGATGAAAGAAGGTTTCTTAGACTCCATGGGATGTGCACTGTATAGGGTTGTAATTAGCCTTGTATATAAGTCTAGCGTGTTTTCTTGTTGTTGTGTTTGTTTTTCTTGTCTGGGAAAACTCCTAGGTTTTTTCTTCCTATTTTGGTCTGCTTCACCTTGAGATTTGGTTTCTCACCATACCGACTAGGGGTATGCATCCCCAACCATGAGCCACTGGTAGAGCTCTTGAAATTTTTGAAAATTTGGTGCGATTTCTTGCCCTGTCATAGTTTTGTGCCTCTGTGCTTAAGAGTAGGGCTTAGGGTTTTAGGTTAAAAACCCTCTCTTCAAAATTTGTATGGTCATGAATGTTGAACATTATAATCCTTTGTTGACTTGTATACCTCGTTACCAATCACTTCAGTCATAACTTAAGCAATAAATTCATACTTACATCGGCCCCTTGGGTTAGGTCTATCAGTCACTATTTGTAGAATAATTGTTTTAAATTTTACCCTAGTTGGGCCAAATGTTTCATGTTTAAAACTTTAGTTTTAAAGTCTCCATCCTCAAGGGTTAAGTATCGTTGACCTAGTTGTGGCCCCATTTTAAGAACTAACATTTTTGGCATGTGCAGAAGTAATTTTTTATGATGGTTTTTTGATCGTCATAGATTGATCACAGGCGTTCCCCATGCGCTCGTTCCAGTTTTGGCTTATTATTTTATACAAACGGGTTGGCAGGCTTAAGCCACGTGTCTTGTGGGCTTGATGAATTTATCAAAGACTGCAGATGGTATCACAAAGAATCAATGATGATTAATGAAACATGTGGTGGCATCCTCACCACTCCTCGCACGCTCATTCATGTTTATTTTCCATTAAAATAAACCAACGCGCTAGCGGGCAAGTGCCATGTGTCGTGATAGATGGTGGGCCTGATGTTTCTAAATGGTCAGCAAGCAAGGTTTTGAAGGAGATCAATGACAGGCGTTGCTACACGTGTCTTCATTTGAGTTGTCACTCGCGAGCCCGTTCATACTATTTATTAGGGTGAAGAATTCCCACGAGCCAGCAGGCATGGTGACACGTGTAACCTCTCTCTAGTGGACCATATATCTTATGTAGACAATGAACAACACCAAAAGAAAATCTATGGTGATTATGGAGCAACGTGGTCCAATCCCCACTGCTCCCTGCCACCCCATCAGTTCTTTTTCAATATTTATTAGTGAACACAGGTTGGCGGGCACAGTGATATCTGTCAATCTATGGAGGGACCCACTGGGTCTTAACAACAGTGTGTTCTCTAGTGAGGTTCCAGACTGATGGTTGATGATGGGTGATGTGGACTATCCTAACCAATCCCCACCATCCCGTGAGGGCCCCATTTGTACCTCCCATTTTTCAGCAAGCAAGCGGGCGACTGTCGCATGGACTACTCCAAAGGGTCTGATACATTTTAGCATAGATGAACTATTGCTCAAATTTGGCCGAGACTGCATTGAAAATTTAGAGCGTCGCCAAGTTTTAACCAAGTCATTGGCACACATTCAAGATTTGGGAGATGCTTGTGGTTTTAGCCGTTAATTCTACTAGGCGTTGGTACATGTGGGATCGAGAATTTGAGGCAACACACAGTACAAGTTGATATTTTGAGGATTGATCATGATTGCTTCCCATTATCTTGTGGTCGAGAATTGTGAGAAAATTAATTCCCACGAGCGAACGGGTAAATATGACACAACAAGTTTCATCAGGTGTTAAGTATGTGATTAATTATGCAGATGAAGTGATTGTTTATCCACTTGATACATCTAATTAGGAAAAAGTATCTAACACATGCAAATTAATTTTATCATAATTAAGCATTCTGGTTAATTTCTTGTTGATTCATTTTAGTGTGTGATCAACGGCTCAGATTCAAAATCAAAGCAGCGGGTTGATGGCTCTCTTGTGCCAACTCCCTTGGAACGTTAATGAATGCATGTTGTAGCTGGTCTATTTATTAGTGATTTCCTGCTTGTTATTCTCACCATTTTTTATATGTGATAATTAAGGGTTTGGGAGTTAGTGCACGAAGTTTTCTATGTAGTTGCAGAGTTTGAGTTTGTTGTTTTATGTAGGAGGGTGGTGTTTCTGTGAATTATTCCATCAACAATGGGTAAAGTGAGTGTATCTATCAGCCCTACCTATAGATCCAAAATACTTTTGGAGTCTTCGAATGTTGTGCCCAAAGAGGAGCAAGATGTTCCTAAGGTTTTTGTAACACCAAAGAAGAAGGCAAGAGCTAAAAGGAAAGTTGTGTGGGGTGTTCTGAAATTTGCATATCATCTAAGGAGTTGAATTATCTCTGAGGAGGTGGTCAAAGGCAAGGAAAAGAAGGTTGAGAGGCCTGAGAGAGAGGCTGCAAGGAAGAACAAGTATCATCAAGATTTTATGGGATGAGATCAATCTCCCATTGAAGTCTCGGATGATCCATCTAATAGTGGAGATGAAACCGATTATGTCTATCGCCAATATCTCATGACCATGGGTAATTTGACTGACTCCAAGGATGAGGTGGTGATGGACACTCCCATTTCAATAAGGACATCAAGCGGTCATTCTTATTTTGTCGATGAGTAGGCATAATAGCACCTCAATCCCTTTATGAGTTGATGCTCATATTTTTGTCCTTTATGGTGACATGTTTCTTTGGGTGGGTGTATGTGATTTGGGTTCTTGTTGTTTTTTTCTTTTGTGTTGATGGTGACTTCTGTGGGTCGACGTGAACGTGCAAATTTTGATGTTGCGATGTGGTGCCTTTTGGAAGGCTAGTGGGCTTCTCTAGCAAATGGTTTTTGATATTTTGTTCGCCCCTGTGTTGCAAATGATGACTTATAACTGCTTGGGCAATATTTTTTGAAATCTAGTGAAATTAATGATGAAATGAAGTAAAATGTGACAGTAATTCAGCTTGGTGCTTGTTGCTCCCTTATTCTATAAAAGGGATTTCACGGTTGATTACAGAGGTTGACTTTTGAGTCTTAGAGTGGTCCAGGTGAATAGCTATGTATAGGAAGAAATATACAACATAGATGCTTATAAATAGAATAGTAGGATGTTTAGGGTATAAGTGAAGAATGTAGGTATCTTAAAATAGTTTTATGCAAGCTTCAAAAATGAAGGATAATATTAAGTTATTATACAGACATTCTCTTGTGTAATTTCTCCTACACGATATGAATGAAAAGGTTAATGGTCTTCTAGTTCATCTTTAGTTGTTTTGGTTGATTGTATGGTTTTGTTTTGGCTTCAATTCAATGAGTTGATTAAATGCTAAGATAATCTCATAAATCTGTGTGGAGGAATATTAAATTTGGTAAGAAGTTATGTGTAGAACACAGTAAGTTGCATGCTACAATATGGTGTGACAACAGTCTAACAATTTCTAAATAAATGGCTTATGTATTACTGGTTGTTACATAATTTAACTTTGTTGCCCAATGAACAAAGCACTGGTCTATTCATTAGCATTTGTTTTAGATAAACCAGCTAGCAATGCACCTGACTAAAAGACTTGGAATGAGAACAATAAATCATTTAAAATACTTCCAATTATATTGTGTAATTCTGAAATTCCCCTCCATTCATAACACTGAGTAGTAATTTTTTCAAAGACTAGCCAAATCTTTGGTGAAGGATGCTTAGTTGTGTCTAAATAGGAATGCAATTTGTATCTAAAGTCACTTTTTAAGGCTATCTGCCTCTAAAAATTAATAAGGAATACCCTCTTGGGTTTCATAGAGCCTAAAGAGTAGGAGTGATGGCCTAAAAATCCTTACTCGTTGAGTTGGGCACTAGGTTTGATATTTCTTGAGCATAAAGGTTGGATTCCCTTTAGAGGAGTTCAAGGTTTAGCTAGAATTTTTTGAAACACCAACACTGCTAAAATGATTAAACATTAAGTGCAAGTGAAAAAATTGAAAACCATCACACAAACATAGTAACACTGTATTTACGTGGAAAACCGAATGAGGGAAAAAACACATTGAGGATTAACTCACACTATAGATACTATCAAAACCGATTACAAAGGCTCACTACCAAAACAAGGAATCACTGTCCAGATCAGGACTCCATGTCCAACAGGGTTAACCACCCAAAGGGATGACTACCACAAAGATACAAAGAAGATAGAAGAGATATGTTACAGAGAGAAGACAATCTCAATGCAACAAAGATTTCCATCACAATTTACTCAGCCACTTGTAGACATGCATGAATGATAGAGTATACCTTCTTCTCACTATATTTTAAAACTCAGCATTTAGAATTCATATTGATCTACGAGACTCGCATCAAATGCACACACTGATTCAAATCTATCTGCTCTATTTCCTTGCACTTATCTCTTGCTCCTTTTTAACCACTAACTCATCCTATATTTATACCATATTCAACTTTGAAACATATCCAAAGTCGGCCATCCATCATTAAATTCAAATTAGGTCGGCACCAAAACATCCTAGGATGGAGTTAGAATGAGGGTGACCCAAACACACACTTGATGAGGACCCAAATAGGTCCCAACATGCTTCATCAACTTTGAAAGTAGTGTTCAACACAAGGTCAACCAAACCAGTGTAAAACACATAGAAAAATTAAGCACATACAACCCTTAGCATTATCGAATCCATCCAGAAACCAAAGTTATCTTCAACACAATCAAAATAGCTTATATCTAGAACCACAATTCATAAGACTAAACCAAAAATAAAACCAAACCAACAACATTTTTTCCAGACCTTAGCTAGATACATAGAAAACCACAGTTCACAACTGGTGAACATAACTCACACTATACAATGAATCAGAAGCCAAGAATCTGGATAAATTAGCTTCCAACAACAATGATGAACATATCTGAACCACACAAACATAGGATAAAATCCCAAAGTAAAACCTAGAGAAACCACTGAACACTTGCAACTTTCCTTCATTACAATTTTCTCAATATCCTCGACATATACAACCAATAACTTGCATCTGTGACATCAATGACAACATCAACTAGTTGATAACCAATTGACCAAATGACATCAATGACAACACCTTCATTCTTGTAACAAGTAATTCAAACAAAATCAATGGGCCACCTCCCTTCTATCTTTCTCTAATTATTGGAGATCATATAATGCATAATTGTATGATAGATTCAAGGGAAAGTAGTTTAGTCATGCCTAAGGGAATTGGTAACATGCTTGGTATCAAGTATGAACCAGTGGCTATAAATTTTTTACAATTGGATGGATTTTTTGTCGATATAGTGGGAGTAATTAAAGACCTAAAGTTGTCCTTGCATGCATGTCTTGACCATGATGTGTTGCAAGACATTTCAATCATAGACCTCCATGCTCATCTTGCCAATTTTTTATTTAGAGATTTCACAGCTAAGATAGGTGGGTACTTATCTACTGATTAGTCTCACATGCTATTTAGAACTAGATATGGCACTAAAGCAACCATAAAATCTGATCCCATAGAAAAATATCATCTAGATCCTTACACTCCTACTCCAACAAATATGAACTATAATACATTGCATGATCAAAAGGAAGAGTGATGTGTTCAAAAGCCTGCAAATCCTATAGAGGAGGTACCTAATTTTTTGTTGGATGAATAGGGAAACACTTTACATTTTTATCCAATTGTTATTGCTGAGGTAGAGGAGACTGATCCTGGCACCTATTGCATTCATGAAGAGAATCCTCATGTCCCTAATATCATAAAAACTCAAGAGGATTTAGGACGATTATGGAAGATATTTTTTGATAGTTCTAGGAACATAAATGGTGCTGGTGTTGGTGTGATGATAGTATCTCCAAAAAAGGAGAAATATTGTTTCTCTTTCAGGCTTTAATTTAGTTGCACTAACAATTTAGTTCAGTACGAAGCACTCATCCAAGGTCTCTAGCTTGCACAAAAAAGGAACATCAAATTTTTTTAAGTTTTTGGTGATAATGAATTGGTTGTACATCAGGTCAGAACCCAAAGCTCAAACAAGAACAATCTACTCAAATCCTACAAGCATAGGGTCACATATTTGATCAGCATAAGACATCATTTACTACAAAGTGGGGCACCTATGATTATTGTAAAATGCCTCTCGGTCTAACCAATGCAGGTGATACTTTTCAAAGAGCCATGGATATGGAATTTCAAGGTGTGTTTAGATAGTTTGTTTTGGTCTACTTGGATGACATCACATTGTTTTTAAAGAATAAAAAAGACCATTTTAGTCACCTTGAACAGGTATTTCAAAAATGCAGGGAATATGGTATTTCCTTAAATCCAAATAAATGTATCTTTGCCATTGATCAGGGAAAATTTCTCGGACATATTATTTCAAAGGATGGCTTGGTCATTGATCTCGCAAGAGTAAAATCTATCTTGGCCATCCCACTTCCCAATCACAAGAAAGGATTATCGAGTTTCTTAGGCACAATTAACTTTGTGAGGAGGTCAATTCCAAATCTTTTTGCTTTGGTAAAGCCTCTTACTTCTATGCTTAAGAAAAATATGGTCTTCAAATGGACCAAAGAAGGTAAAGATAGCTTTGAAGCTATCAAACAAGAAATTTCTCAAGCCCCTACCCCTGTCAATCCTAACTATGACAAGGATTTCATTATTTATACCTTTGGAGGTGAAGCAAGTATATTAGCTATCCTAACCCAACTAACTAAAGAAAATATAGAGCATCCCATTGCTTTCTTCAGTGAAGGGCTTAAAGATTATGAGTTCAAGTATAGCTATGTAGAGAAGAAAGCTCTTGCTGCTATTAGAGAATTGAAAAAAATTAGACATATGTTGTCTAACAACAAGATATAGCTAATGGTGCCCCATGTCAGCGTTAAAGAGTTCCTATTGAGCAAAGATATCAATGAAAAAAGGGATGGATGGATCACCAAGGTGATGGAGTATGATGTTGACATCAAAATCACCAAGCTAGTAAGAGGCAAAGGGATATGTGAACAACTTGTCTCAACATTTGAAACTCCTATAGAGGCCACCCTTGTGCTACAAGAACAACAAGCACCAAATGCAAACATACAAGGCAGTCGGGTGCATGATATGACTACCTTTTTATAGGAAGGTAGATATCCTTTGGGTCTAGATAGGACCAAAAGAATAAATTTCATATTACAATCCATTCCCTATGTCATAGTGAATGGCATACTCAAAATTATTTCAATGGATCCCTATTAAGATGCATAAAGGCAGATCAAGTCAACATAATGCTAAATGAATTCCATGATGGATCTTCAGTTGGCCATTTTTTTGTAAGGAGTACTTCTACAAATATTATGAGGGCTGGTTACTATTGGCCAACTTTGTTCAATGACGCTCATAAATGGGTGAGAGATTGTCAAAAGTGTGCTTTCTTTTCTGGAAAGCAAAGGTAGACTGCCCTCCCTCTTCACCCCATCCAAGTTGATCAACCATTTACACAGTGAGGTTTGGATTTTATTGGAATAATAAATCCACCATCAAGTGTTGGTCATAAGTGGATTTTAGCAGCCACATATTACTTTACAAGGTGGACAGAGGTAGTTGCTTTGAAGGATGCCACTGATGCTTTGGTTTTACAATTCCTTGATGGAATTGTTACCAAATTTGGAACTCCTTCCACCATTATTTCAAATAATGCCAAGGAGTTTACTAGTGCTCAAATCCTTGATTGGGCAATGAAGCATGACATTTACTTGAAGACCTCATCTAATTACTATCCTTAGGGTAATGGATTGGATGAGTCTTCAAATAAAAATCTCACCAGGATTATCAAAAGGACCATTGAAGACAACCAAAGGGTCTGGCATAGCAAGTTGAAGATAGCCCTTTGGGATAATAGAATTATTGCTAAAAGAATGATTGGTAATTCTCCTTTCATGCTAGTTTATGGAAGGGAGGCAAGATTACCATTGTCATTGGAGTTTCCTTCTCTTGAGTTGGCACATCAACTGGATTTAGAATAAAATTATGTTGTGACAGTAAGGATGATTGAACTCCTGGAGCTGGAGGAGACAAGGAGCAAATCTATGCAAGTCATAGAAGCACATCAAGCACAAGTCAAAATAAATTTTGATAAGAAGGCAATTCATAGGATGTTCCAAAAGGGAGATCTAGTGTTGAAATGGGATGCAAACAAAGCCAAATCTGGAAGGCATTCCAAGTTTTATGCCATGTGGAGTGGTCCATATGTCATCACTAGTTGCAAGGAGGCCAATGCATTCTATCTTTCCAGGTTGAACGGTGAGGTTCTTCTAATCTTATTCAATCGAATTCATCTCAAACCTTGTTTATGAGGATTTTTGAGTTGTAAGTACATATTGTATATATTTTTGCTTTCCATGAAGTGCTTTGCACACCCTACATTCTCTTTAAGGGAATGTACGTCCCTAGTTTCCATGTTTTCCTCCAAGTGTAGCTACACATGTTTTGTTTTGCTTTGAGAAGGCCCATCTGTTGAAGTTTTTCCCTTCATGAGTGTGTGCCCAATGGAATGATAAGGCCTCTGGATTCCATGATTAGCAAAAAACTATCCCACTAAAATTGCCAAAATGTTGACATTTCATGCCCCCCTTAGATGACACATTACTGATAACCGATTTGAAATATTCCCCATGGGTCATCTTGCATTTTTGTTCCTTGAAGGTTTCCTAATTTTTGCTAAGTCCTAGAGTTTCAAGTTTTTGGGTTGTCTCTTACCCGCTTCCTTCATGCCTTCTCCATCACTCCCTTCCTTCCCCCTTTTCTTCTAAGTATTTCAGGTTTCAACCTTCAACCTTACCGTTACTCCTTACCATCCCTCTCCTTTTCCATTTTTACCTTTCTCCTTTCAGCCTTTAGCCTTCAGTCCTCCCTCTTCCCTCCACCTTCTTCCTAGCTCCCCCCTTTTTCTATGTGCTCGACCTCCGACAGTCTGACGCTTGATCTCCGAGGGTTGTATTGAGGAGACAATACGATGTCAGTGAGAACTGTTTTGCAGTACCTTCGAAATTTCAATGGGCGGAACTATCACTTGTAATGTCCCCTATTTGGATTTTCCCTAGAATTCACCTATTGATCACAAATTGCAATAAATTAGGGTTAGGGTTTTCACCTTATTAAATAAATCTCTTTAATGATGTAGTCTTGGATTGAATCCTACATTCACCACATGAACTTTCCCAAACATGCATATATAAATTTGTTAGCATTAATCCATGACAACACATTTATAGACTATCAATAATGCAACCTATTGTGAACTAGGAGGAGTGACATGGTGGGTCCTCCCAACACCATATACCAACCTAAGAGGTTGTATACCACAACTCTCCCTATTGGTGACTTGTACCTACTTTCCCCAACCATGCCACAACCTCGTAAAACACTTGCCCACTTGTGGGAATGGTCGGGGAATCCTGAGTGGTCTTGGCTCTTCCATCCCTCCATGGCCCATACTTTCCTTAAAGGTTGGGTGGATATAAGTGGAATCTCTAGGTACTCACCGCTCGCCCAGGCCCCTTCCCCCGAGCAGGTTTTTAGACAATCAAGCACATTGGATACAAGAAATCATTCATTAAATATTCTTATTATCATATATGCAACATGCACACATATGTAAGCAACAATTGTCAATCAATACACTTGAATATAGGATATATCTGATGATAGTAATCTATGGTGATGACTAGGACAATTCCTCCTTTGTCTCTTGAATTTTTTCTTCTCCTTAACTGATGACACATTCTTAACGCTCAGAGTATAATGTTAATGTAGATCAAGCAAAGAGGAATCTATCATTCCTATTAAAGTATCGTAATTACTTATAAGACTCGATAATCACTACAAGCATCACTATTGCATAATTTGGAATGTAATTCATATGAACATATGTATATCTTTAACTATTATTGATTAATCTAATTGCCTTTGCATGTATATATTACTTATATACATATTAATTTATAGATATATATATTAATTTATAGATATATATATATTTACTTATTCATGTATATAGTCAAGTATAATAAATACATATGTATTCATTTATTGATGATTATATTATCTCTTCTCAAACCTGCATATATAAATGTACTCATCTCTGCTCTAAATTTGTTCTTTATCCACTCTTCCTTACTCCCATTTCCCATTCAATGATTACATTTACTACAATACTCCAAAAAAAATAAAAATACTTATATTTATTTTAGAATTGATTCATTTATTCAAATCTCTTACTGACTTCATCGATTCCTCCAAATTTGATTATACCATCTTAATGTATTCCCTGTCATACACATAAATTATTTATTTTATATTCTTATTTTTGAGCGAAGAGATGCATCTTTTGGAAAGTGATGACTTTTTAGAAAGATATGATTGCTGCCTTTTAACTCTTTATTTATCCTTAAATAGAATTGCTATTTTACATTAGTTATGCCTTTTCATAAGGTACTGTTGCTCTTAGTTTAGAGTTATTGCTGCCTATTTAAATGGGTAATCATTTGCTTGCATAAATCATTGTTTGCAAAGTATGATATATTTTATTATTTTTATATTAGTTCTTACATATACTTTATTGATATTTATTATATGATAATTATTACAATTATAATAATATTAAATTATTAATATTTGTATTTGTATTTTGTTATTTATTTTATTTATTTGTTTGTATTTTAATAATTTATACTATAGTGTCACTATTTCAAGGGCATGACAGTCCACCCTACCCAAGATTGCTTGTCCTCAATCAATCACAACCAAGAACCTAAATCAATCTTGTAGATTCAAACTGCGCCTTCTTGTAATTAGCCTTTCTTTGGGGTGTTTAGGAATTTTATGGCTAGTTATGCCCAACTTAATACTACCATTATATCCTTGTAGATTGTTTGTATAATACTAAAAAGGTTAATTCCATCCTCTTAAGTATGAGGAAAATTTATTGTCTTGTGTACTACCATTTCCCAATATCTCTCCACAACAAGACCAAGAGTTTGGAAATTGGCAAGTTTGTTACTTAAGACAAGTTTTCTCTCATTCCATCACTACAAGGATACTAGGTAATTATATAAACCCTTCATTACCCCATGTCAAAATATTAAGTCATAATTGAGTGTGGGAATGTTGTGAATATCAAGATCCCATTCCTTTGTACAAAATCTCTTTTGCATTTAAGTATAGGCCCTAGACAATTTCCCTTACACAAGGTATGTTTCATTTTGTGTAAAAATTCAAACAAGGTTTGGGGCAAGTTTGTTTCGAATGAGGAGCACATGATGTTTTAGTCAAACATATATCATTCCCAAAAGCAATTAGTACTTAAGTGTAAATTTACGGGATTGATCTAGTCAATCAAAAGATGTACAATAGTTTTAGCATTCCTAGCAAGCAATAGAAGGATTTTACCCTAATATCTAATTCTTGTCCCACCTTTCAAATCAATTGGGGGCTATCATCTTTCTTCTATGTTAGGTACTAAGTATCTAGGAAGTGTATTTGATCTATTTAATCATACCAATTTACCTCAAGGTTGAATGGTGATGAATGATATCCTTAGGATGTTAAATATAGAAGTGAATACACCAATTTGTAGGTTACATGCATTTCCATTTAATTCCATAATAAAATTTAAGTAGTATAAGAATGAAAATAAGTACAAGGTAAAATTAAATTAAATAGGTGTTCACTAAGTCTAAAGTCTTATTTGCCTAGATAAATCAAACCATTCAAAGCTGACATGGCTTAGCTGATTTGGCATTTGACTTTTCAAGTACTGACACCATGTTGATTTGGCACGTATGTTGACAAGGAGACAAGCCAACAACTGAAGCAAGCAAAAAAGTAGGTGAAGTAGAAATGAAGACACCTCAACCAAATAGGTAAGTAGCTCAAGCATACATGAAACTAGCTCAAATAGGCAAGCAAGTAGCTCAAGAAAGAAAACAATCAGCTCAAGCAAGTAGGAAACCAGCTCAAGTAGACAAGCAAATAGTTCAAGCATGCAAGAAACCAGATCAAGAAAGTAGGCAAGTATCTCAAGTAGACAAGAAAGCAGCTCAAGAACACAAGAAACCAACTCAAACAAGTAGGCAACCAGCTTAAGTAGACAAGCAAATAGCTCAAGCACGTAAGAAACCAGCTCAAGCAAGTAGGTAAGTAGCTCAAGTAGACAAGCAAGTAGCTCAAGCACACAAGCAACCAGCTCAAAAAATTAGGCAAGTAGCTCAAGTAGACAACCAGGGAGCCTAAGCACACAAGAAACCATCTCAAGCAAGTAGGAAAGTAGCTCAAGCACACAAGAAACCAACTCAAGCAGGTAAGCAAGTATCTTAAGCACACAACCAAGTAGCTCAAGCTTACAACTAAGTAGCTTAAGCTCTCAACCAAGTAGCTCAAGCTCGCAACCAAGTAGGTTGAGCCACTGGATAGACAACATCTGTTACATTCTCATGGTTTTAAGCATAAAGTAATTATAAGAACACATCTTGTTGAAGATACATGAAGCAACCCATCGATACACGTGATACATAAAGTATAAATATGAGGCATGAATTCCTATAGTACATAGAGTATATACAATAAGCATGAAGCATATATGCGAATAATATGTGTATGAGTACATGTGAGTCATAAGGCATACATACAAATGCATGTGAGTTGTAAGGTATACACTTAAATACATAAGTTGCATGAATACACGTATACACATGAGTGACCACAAGTCACAAAGCATGTAGTTTGCAAAGAATACCCTCGAATACTTGTTAGTCACAGAGTACACACCTAAATACACTTGAATATAAGCCACAAAGTATGCACTTGAATACATAAGTCGCAAGGAATACACTTGAATACACTCAAATACACATAAGCCACAAGGTATACACTTGAATACACTCGAATACACATAAGCCACAAAGTATACACTTGATTGCACTTAGGCCACAAGGTATACACTTGAATACACTTAGGTCACAAGGTATACACTCGAATACATGTAAGTCACAATGTATACACTTGAATACACTTAGGTCGCAAGGTATACACTTGAATAAACTCGAATACACATAAGTCACAATGTATACACTTGAATACACATAAGCCACAAATATACACTTGAATACACATAAGGGCCACAAAGTATACACTTGAATACACATAAGTCACAAGGTATACACTTGAATACACACAAGTCACAAATTATACACTTGAATGCATAGGTCACAAGGTATACACTTGAATACACATACATAGGAAGCATGAAGAATACACATAATACATGAAGCATACATTGGATGACAAGATATATGCTTTGATACCACTGTAATGTCCACTATCTAGATTTGCCCTAGAATTCACCTATTGATCACAAATTGCAATAAATTAGGGTTATCATTTTCACCTTATTAAGTAAATCTCTTTAATGATGTAGTCTTGGATTGAATCCTACATTTACCACATAAACAACTTTCCCAAACATGCATATATACATTTGTTAGCATTAATCCATGGCAACACATTTATAGACTATCAATAATGCAACCCATTGTGAACTAGGAGGAGTGACATGGTGGGTCCGCAAAAGGCATATACCAACCTAAAAGGTTGTATACCACAACTCTCCCTATTGGTGACTTGTACTTTCTTTCCTCAATCATGCCCCAACCTTGTAAAACACTTGCCCACTTGTGGGAATGGGCGAGGCACCCTAAGCGATCTTTGCTCTTCCACCCCTCCATGGCCCATCCTTTCCTTAAAAGTTGGGCGACTATAATTAGAATATCTAGGCACTCATTGCTCGTCCAAGCGCCTTCCCATGAATGGGATTTTAAAAAATCAAGCACATCGTATACAAGAAATCATTCATTAAATATTCTTATTATTATATAGGCAACATGCACACATATGTAAGCAATGATTGACAATCAATACACATATAGGATATATCTGATGATAGTAATCTATGGTGAGGACTAGGACAATTCCTCTTTTGTCTCTTCAATGTTTTCTTCTCCTTAACTAATGACCTCTTCTTAACGCTCAGAGTATAATGGTAGTGTAGATCAAGCAAAGAGGAATCTATCATTCCTATTAACGTACCATAATTACTTATAAGACTCGATAATCACTACAAACATCATTATTGCATAATTTCAAATGTAATTCATATGAACATATGTATATCTATAACTATTATTGATTAATCCTAGAATTACCTTTGCTGTACATATTACTTATATACATATTAACTTATATATATATATATACTTATTCACATATATAGTCAAATATAATACATACATATATATTCATTTATTGATGTTTATATCATCTATTCTCAAACCTATATATATATATATATATATATATATATATATATATATATATATATATATATACTCATCTCTACTCTAAATTTGTTCTTTATCTGCTCTTCCTTTCTCCCATTTCCCATTTGATGATTACAGCTGCTGCAATACTCCAAAAATATATTTCTTATTTATATTTCTTTTATCTGATTCCTTTATTCAGATCTCTTACTGACTTCATCGATTCCTCCATATTTAATTATGTATTCCTTGTCATATACATAAATTATTCCTTTTATATCCTTATTTTTGAGCGAGTAGATGCATCTTTTGGAAAGTGGCGACTTTTTAGAAAGATATGATCGCTGCCTTTTAACTCTTTATTTATCCTTAAATAGAATCGCTATTTTACATTAGTTATGCCTTTTCATAAGGTATTGTTGCTCTTAGTTTAGAGTAATCGCTGCCTATTTAAATGGGTAATCATTTTCTTGCATAAATCGCTTTTGTAAACTATGATATATTTTCTTAGTTTTATATTAGTTCTTACATATACTTTATTGATATTTATTATAAGATAATTATAATTATAATAATACTAGCTATGGCATCTTGTGCAATGGGTACGTCGAAGAGGTGCGAAAGGTAAATTAGGAAAAAATTGGTTAATTTTTTGTACACATTTGTGTAGTAAATAAGATCAATTTTAGAAAATGATTTTAATATTATTATTATTTTTATTATAGAATAATATATTAACTATTATATTATTATATAAATATTTATTATTTATGTCATTTTTCTATGTATTTATTATTATATTTATGTCATTATTATATTATATTTTTGTCACTACCATGACCAAACATTTTACAGCCACGCGCATTAGCTTCAAGGTGAAGTTGCCATAGAGATTATTCACCAATTTCAATTTTATTAGCTTAGTTGTATAGACATAAAAATCTCAAACAAATCCTCCAACATAATCCAAATGATATCAAAACACTTTGCCAAGGGTTATATTTATTAAATTTTGACATCTCTCTCTCTCTCTCTCTCTCTCTCTCTCTCTCTCTCTCTCTCTCTATATATATATATATATATATATGTCTCTATCTATCCCCTTCTCTCTTTCTCTCTCCCTTTCTCTATCTCCTCTCTCCTTTTTATCTTTCTCTATCTCTCTCTTGCCATCTCTTTTTTTTCCCCTCTTTATCTCTCTCTATATATCTCTACCTCTATTTGTGCCCCCCACTCTCCTATTAGATTTCTTATAAAATAATTTAAATAATATATATAATCAATATAACTATGATATAGATTATATATATTAAATAACAAATAAACATAAATATTGAATATAATTTTTTAATATAAATATGTGATTATAGAATATAATATTATATTAAAAATATATATAATAATTTATATTATATAAAATATTCTATAGTAATAAATATACTATAATTACATATTTTGTATATAAAATAAATTTAATTGAATAATAAATATTATATATCTATTTAAGTTATAAAAAAATATATGGCAGGTTTTCCATGCTTAGAAGTTGTTTATAGTATATATTAATATATAATATATCACAAAATCGTCTTATATGCTATCTATCTTTCCGGTGGTTTAGAATATATTATATTATATAGAATAGAATATAAACTATATACTATACTATTTGAACCTAAGGGTGTACAACCAGACCAGATCCGTAAGCGGTTTTTGTGACATTCTATACCGTTTGAAGGCCGAAGTTTTGAGAAACCACTTTCAACTTGAAATATAATAAATTTATCTATCAACTTTACATAATAATATTTAAATTAAGCATTGTAATAAAATGTTCTAATTCTTATACTTAAAAAAGAATATTCGGTTCTCTTTGGTAGTTTCATGAGGGTTTGAAAGACCTCCCACGCTCCGTTTGGTGGTTTCCCTAAAGTGATTTCAGCGAACCATATATCCTGTAATATGTTGCATTTATGACCGGACAAACCAAAAAAAGAGAGCTACGGAATAAAACTTACGCTTTGCCCCAGAAAAAATAAGATATTTCATATTTCCCACATAGCACCGGTGAAAAAATAGCCGATGAACGACAGAAGACGGAACCGGGAAACGAAACGGCGATCAGTGAGCGGAGCGGAAACCAATAGCGGCAGAGAAAACAGTAAAGAGCGGCGAAAACGTGACGAAAAATGCTGGACGAATGAGATTGGTTTAACCCCCTTGCCTAGCCTCTTGGGGTTTGTGAACTATTGATAGGCAAAATGAGCTTCAAAAGCTCAAATAGGACATGTCTTTGGCGTAATTAAATTATTAATATTTATATTTGTATTTCATTATTTATTTATTTGTATTTTAATATTTTATACTATAGTGTTATTATTTTAGGGGCATGACATCCCTTCATTGGAGGGACAAATGGATATCGGTGGGACCTAGATGATGGTCCCTTCGATATTCTGATGGAGTTGTATCAAAGTGACAATGCAATATCGATGGGACCTATTTTGCAGTCCCTTCGAAATTCTGATGGGTGACAAGATCTCTTCATCAGAGGGAAAGACAGATATCGATGGGACCAAGATGATGGTCCCTTCAACATCCCGATAGGATGGTGACGATGACGAATGGCGAATGTTGCTCAGAAACATGTGTCTTTGCGGGCTCGTGCCTTTTGCAAGCGTTATTAGAGAGAAGGGCGAATATCAATGAGACCCTAAAGTGTCTCAGCCTAATATGCTATTGTTCCTTCGATGGTGTAAAGCATCAAAGGAGATCTGTGATCCACATCGAGGTGACATGGAATTTTTGAAGAGATAGTCTCAAGGGTCTCTCTAACATGTCGATGTCGATTTAGTCAATGGTGCATGATAGAAAGTTGGTAGGAATCGACAAACAAGCGAAGGCGACATCAAAGTGACAAAAGGATATCGTCCGGATAGGAATGTGGTCTCTTTTACATTTCGCGAAGGCTACTCATCGGGAGGAAAGACAAATATTAGTGGGACCAAGATGTTGGTCCCCTCGACATAATGAAGTCTTGGCAATAACTACATCATGTTTTTCTAGGTGATGCCATTAATGTGTATCTACTTCCCATCTACCAAACTTGATCTTTTTGGGTTTGAGGATGACTTTATTACTCTTTTTACTCCTCCAAGGTGATTTTGCAGGAATGGGTGCCCATGCTCATTCATGGTATCTTGTTGACTTTACATTCTGATATGTGCCCTAGTTGTGTTTCTCATGGGATAGCTTAGATCTTTCACACCCAAACTTCATTGCTAACCCTAGCTAGGTTAGGGTTAGTTATGGTTCATCTCGGTTATGCCTAAACTATAAAGGAAAGACATGTATATTTTTTAGGGGTTCTTCCTTTAGCTTCTCTAGGGTTTTTCTATTGCAGACAATGCATTCTTGCATTTTTCCAATGTAAAGATTTATTCTAAGCTTTAATATTAATAAAATTTGACTATTATCATTGTTATTCCTTGCATGTTTGTGTAAAATCCATTGACCTTCATGTTTGAATGTGTGTTTTAGTTTTTGATTAAGGAAAAAATAGGTTTTGATGGGACCCGAAACCCAATACAAAATGGTTTTGAAGGGACCTGCAACCCTATCAAAGGAGAGAAAGTTGCATCAAAAAGAAAAGACAAATACACTTTGCAGCCAAACAACAATAGCGTTTAAGAATACATCAGGACACACAAGTTGCACAAGAAAAGGCAAGGCGAAAACCCCTTAACCAAAAACAAACAAGTTCTACCTAGGACCTTCAACCCAAAGGTTTTGAAGGGACCTTAAACCCTCAATCAGGTTTTTCTGGGACCATGAACCCAAAAGAAATCCATACAAAATAACTCCCAACCCCAACAGGTTGAGCCCAACAAAGACAACCCAGCTGACAGCCAGCACCCAACCAGCATAACTCCTTACCACCTCAATATGAAGGAGACCCACCTCCATAGGAGTTGAAGGGAAGCAGACCACCAGCTGAATCGATCTAACACTGTTCAATCCTACTAAGCATCACCTTCCAACTTCTTCAACATAAACCTTCTCCACCTCAATAGAAGAAAGTACCACCTCAATAGGACAATCCAAAGAAGACAAAAGATACTAAAGTAAGAAACTAGCCCAACCCAGCCAAGAACTCTCCACCTCAATATGAGAGATCAAAACTAGACCCACAAAAAGGGTAACAAAATCCCCCTTCAAAACCCTACCTCCAGGAAGAGTCCACCTCCAAATGGCTAATAAGCAGAGCCTTAGAGATAGGTAACTGAGATAAAAAAAACTATGCACAGAAAAGAAATGGAGAACCTACCACAAAGAGTCCCCAATAAGAGCCCAACGAGGGAATCCTGAAACCCTCAGGCTTCCTTAGCAAAATTATATACAGTCTTGCACATCTTCAGACCAGCCCAAGAAGAGGGGACATAGAGCCAAAAAAATCCCATCCGAGGTGGGCACTACCATAAACCCAACACCCCCACATAATGCTCTAGGACAAGAAGCTTAGCTCACAGCCAAGCCAACCTACCTCCATAGGCAACAGAAAAAAGCCAGGTACAGTTGAAGAAACCCAAAAGCAGAGAGAGTGAAGAGAGAAACCAACATTGCAAAACACCATTCTACCCGACATGCCAATCAGAGCCTATAATAGGGCTTCTCTCCACAAAAATCCCTGCCCCAAGCCATCCCACCACCATACCCGACGTCCACAAAAGATCCTCAACGAAGCCCATCACCACACGATCAGCAACAATGAGCCCCAAAGAAAGACCATTGGAGACTACACAGAGTAGGTTAAGGCCAACACAAAGAATAATGAGAGACGAGGCTAGATAATAAAAAACACCATCCGATCCCACATTCTAGTGAGGATCTAAGACAAGCCATAAAATCTCTGAACACAGCTCAGGCAGAACCACCCCCAACAAGAAACTCAAAGCTAGATCGACCAAAACAAAAATCCCCACAAGAGGGAGCCATAAAAAGAAAAAACGTCGACCCCTCAATACAAGATCAGTAGCCACTCTCAATACTCCCATGCCGTCTTCAACCAAAACTAGGCCATCATCCTCCCCTGTAGCAAAAAATTGCGCCCCACACCATCACAAAAGGCCATGGAGGCCCACGGAAAAGAAGCGCTAGTAGGAGAAGAAATGGCACAAAGGAGTAAAAGAACAGGCTCAGCCGCCATCTGAGCACCAGAAAGAAGATGCCCTGGCAGGGAACCCCGATCATCTACCTCACCCTCGTAATTTGCAGCCTCCTCGCTCTCAGAAAGTTCAAAAGAGCCCCTCCCACTCAAACAGCTCTATTCGCCACTCGCCATTTAGGACTAAACTCCTTGAATGTGTGTTTTAGTTTTTTATTGATGTATTATACTATTTAGAAGCAAGAAGAAACACGTTTCTATCTTGGTGCATCACCTCCCTTTCATTTTCACGTTCTCCTTCCATCCCTTTTCCTCTGTGATTTGTTAGATTAGGGTAGTGATAGGGTTTTCATGTGCTCGGTTAGACCAACACATTTGCACTTAGTTTAGAAGAGGAAGCCAACCTTCTCTGAAAGATTCAACCTCATTTGTGCAAGGTCCCACACCTCAAGGTTGTTTCCATTGTGTCATTAGAACACTGAACTCTTGTTCAGTAGGGTGCAGTTTTATGTGACAACAATCATGATTATGTTTTTGTAGTGGTGTATAAATAGTTTTTGATAGAGATACCAAATTCTTGAGAACTTCTTGGAAGAAAATTTGGTTTGTACTAGACGTAATGCTGACCACATCAATATTGTTTCATCCTTGGACTCATGTCCAAAGAGAAGTGGTGGATGAAAATGATGGCATGTCCTATTAGAGTGTACACCTCTAGATATCAATGCACATGGAAGAGTTTTTTATTTTGTTTGAAACATCTCATTTCATTTCTTTTTGAAATTTTTGATGTGTCTTACTTTGTAAAATCAACAATAGCATCTAGCTCAACTCAAAAAGAAGTCCGAGAAAGAAGCCAGATTCATTGAGTAGATTCAACACATTAAACAAGAAGTCCATTACATATTTTAGACAACTAACACCAAATAAAAGCAACACCATGGTCAAAATCTTCGTCCACACCAATACAAGGTTGGTAATTGTGTCTTCTAATGTGTGTAGATAGAAATATTTATGTACAAATAAGGTCACACCTCTTCATATAGTCATAGACCATAGACCATAGACCATCACCAAGAAAGTGGTGTGTAGTGCTACTAAGCCTAATCTTTCCTCTGATGTGGGTTTGTTTTATATTTTCATGTGGAGCTTCTTTGTCCAAATTTTCCACCTTCACAAAATGAACTAGTTGCTACTAAACAACTCTATATAGAGGAATCTGACCTTGATTGTATTTGTGGAGAAAACAAATAACTATGCTACAACCATCAACAAATTTGTTGAAGTAGATCAGATCATTTACGAAGGGAACTACTTCACCAAACGTCAAATTTAGAATAATTTTTCCCACTTGGTATATCAATTTTGCACGATGGGGGTGATTGCTTCTCAAGGAGTGGCTACTAATTGAGGTGAAACTATGGAAGCCTTGGTTGGCTTTAACATCAAAAATAATTGTGAAGCATTTAGCAATTCACTTAATATAACATAGGTCCTAGTACCATCATTATAGTTAATGCTAGGTGAGGGCAACATCAGATTAATTTGGTGCTAATACTTGTAGATTACATCGATGCTTGATGGTGGTGCAAATAATTTGAAGTCATCTTCATCTCCATTAAGACTTGAATAATATGTAATTAGGTCTTCGAAGGTTCAATCTTGTTCCTAGTTTTGTTAACATTTATTTGTTTTACTTTTTACTTTTGTACTCAAGGATTCAATTGCAAAACTATTTATTAATGTCAATGAGATTGTAGTTTCACTTTTACATCTTCATGGATGAGTAACATTATTATCTATTTTGAATAATTTATCTAGGTTTATTTGTGTTTTATCATCATTTGATTTTTGATGCTTTTGATCTAAATTCTAGACCCATCTTCAACGATTTCACTTATCGTATGATCCAAATTTCTTTGAAGAGTTCTTTATAAATTAGACCTGAAACATCTGAAATCAAATGAGGGCTAAACACAATTGAATATGGATATACAATTCAATATGTTTACCTGTGAAAATATCAAAACTTTAATTCTTCTCTATTTTTCAATTTATTGCCAATTATGTTCTCTATCTCCACATAGTCTAATTAGTGTTCGCATTAGTAATAGAAATTGTTTCCACCTATAAAAAATTGAGTTTTTGATCATTTTAGTGTGTTGTCTCTGGGATTCTCTTTGTTACATTCAATGGGTTAGTGTTTGTATTCTTGTATCAACTTGGGTATGGCCTTCTTTTGTTGAGAATTTCAGTTGATGCAACAGAGTGGAAAATATGTGCCTTTACTTATTTAGATAAAGTTCCATTTAGGGTTGCTATTGAAAAATCCTTTATAAGGCAATCTTTATTTTTGGTGACAATAAACTTTACTGTTGATGTTTTTTGTATGTTATTTTCTATTTATTTAATGGTTACTATAATATTTTTCTTAACATGTATAGTTTTGAAAAAAATTCACTTGCATTTTATTGATGATCAAATGGTGTCATAACATTATAACTTTATGAGGTAATCACTCTCAAGTAATTACACTAATACTATAAATAAAGCAATTACTAACCCCCAAAGGTCAAATTGATAGTTCCTTGATGTTGAGAACATTAGGAAAAATAAAAGAATCATTGCAATTTTCAGTTGGAGAGGGCGACAAAAGCTGGTTTGGTTTGAATGCATTTTTTTGCTAAGCAATATTGTACTAGGATTTTTAAATCTTACTTACATTTATTGTGGAAGCTTTTAGGGATCCTCACACTTATAGTGGTTAGTGCTTTTAATGGCATCCAAGTCTCTTTGATTGATATGCAATGAACTCTTTGATAAAATGCTTTGGCAAACATATATGAAAAATGTGGTAGCATAGACAAGGCAATGAAATAATTAAAAAAATGCCTCAAACAAATGTGGTCTCATGGAATGCCATGACAATCAAATGCAATTGGTAGCAGCTCCTAGTTATTAGTTATGCAATGTGAAGTAACTGCATAATTGCTTAGGTTGACTTTGTAAATAAACTACTGTAGTTTAAATTTTGGCATCTATCAATATCAACTTATTAGTTATGCAATGTGAAGTAATGCTTTGATTTTGAAAGATGTGCAATGCAATGTAATGGAAAACACTGGGTGTTTATAAAACTACAACCCACATCACAACATACCCAAGCCCTTGTGGTTTTTAAGCCCGTGTATGTAGCTGTGCATTACAAGAACACCAATTTCTTGCCATTATCGACAATAATGAATAAACTTGTTGAAAGTGGTGAAACACAAAGTGTTAATGGTTATTGGAAAACACTGGGTGTTTATAAAACAGTGTCTTTCATTACATTCCTATGGTCTAAATAACAAAAGTTTTCCAAGACATTCATACTATTTTATAAAATTCTAAGATGGAAAACTCTGGGTTTTACAAAATCTACAACCCACTTAATGTTTGAAAACCCTTTACAAACAACAACTCACTTAATATTTGAAAACCCTTTACAACTAACAACCAAAACGGTTAGAAACTCCTCACCTCACTTCAGTTGTTTTGTTTGTCTCCCCCTGCTCTCCAACCTTTCACTTTCAACCCGTAGAATCAAAAAGCCGACAACACACAATGATAATGGTTGTTGGAAAACACCGAGTGTTTATAAAATGGTGTCTATCATTACATTCCTATGGTCTAAATAACAAAAGCATTTCAAGACATTCATACTGTTTTGTAAAATTCTAGGTTGCAAAACACTAGGTTTTTCGAAACTTGCAACCCACATAATGTTTGAAAACCCTTTACAGACAACACCTCACATAATATTTTAAAACCCTTTAGAAGTAACAACCCAATTGGTTACAAATACCTCACCTCACTTCTATTAGTTTTTTATCTCCCCCACCTACAACTTTGTTCTCCAACCTTTCGCTTTCAACCTGCAGAATGAAAAAGTCGACAACATAGAGTGTTAATGGTTGTTGGAAAACACTAGGTGTTTATAAAATGGTGCATTTCATTACATTCCTACGGTCTCAATAACAAAAGTTTTTCAAGACATTCATACTTTTTTTTAAAATTCCAAGTTGCAAAACATTGAGATTTACAACCCACAACAACCCACTTAATGTCTTAAAAACCTTTAAAAACAACAACCCACATAATGTTTTCAAACCCTTTACAAGTAACAACCCAATCGGTTACAAACCCCTCACCTCAATTTGGTTGGTTGTCTCCCCTACCTGCAACTCCGCCCCCTTGCTCTGCAACCTTTCGCTTTCAACTTGCAAAATGAGAAAACCCACAACATAGAGCGTTTTTCAATAACAATACTTGTTACAATTTAAAATGCATGTCTTAATCACGTCAGCGCCCCTTCCCACCCACGGTGAATGGATAGCTTCTCGTGCAAGGCAAAAAATGTCCGCATAATTTGAAACGATGGAAAAAACAAGCTAACGTTGCCATTATCTCCTCGCTTTTCATCACCGTGATGTTTCCTCCTGTCTGCCAGATTTGTCACTTTTATCATCCGTTTGATAGACCCCTCAATACGCCGTGTCATCATGTTATGTATGTTTTTATGTATGTTGTTATACATGTTTTATGCGTTATTTTATGTACATAGGTGCGTTTTGTCGGGAGATTAGCTGCGTCCAAAGCTCTCTGTACTTGAAATTGTCTATCAACATATAAAAACAGAATCAGTGAAACGCCACTCTGTAAGGCACTTCACCATTGTTAAGATTTGTCTCCATTAAAAGTGAAGCTCTCAGTAAAATACAAACAGACAAACTCGAATCTATGCTTAGGACGATGACGTAGTCTGTGACAATTCATGGAACCCGTGACTCAGGCAGCGGGTCCTCCTATCTCCAGGTGGGCCGCCTGGTGCAAATGGAATTGTACAGTCCCGATCATCAGTACAAAGGTAAACCAAAGTACGAGTGAAGTCGTTGATAATTCTTGAATAAGACGAAAAAGCAATAGCTACCTAATCCCAGAAAGAAACAAAGAAAAAGTTACAGGCATCTGGATAATGGACTTTTAGGACAAAATCCATGGAGAAAAATCGTGCTGGATATTTTTTACAATACGGAGCAGAAATTGTGTACCGATAACTGCCACGTCGCTCTTATTGGTTTCGTAAAGTGGCCGGCAGAATTTTTGAATAATTTTCTGTACGATCCGTGAAATATGAAAAAGAAGATTGTACTGTTCCAATGGCGGATAGGACAACTTTAATTTTGACAAAGCTTGAGTTTTTAATGTGAGAATTTTGTCTCGAGTGGCGATGGAATCCAAAGGGCCGGAATCTGGATTCTGCAAATTCTGAGCCACACAGGTGGCTGAAATCTACATACAACTCTGCACTGTTTGGAAAAGCTTTTTTGGAAGAATATGCCTCTCCATTAACAACTGCTTACCTACCTTCTTTCTTTTCAGCATTATATTCTTTCAAAGATCTAAATTTGACGGTTGACACATGTCTGTTATAGCGTGTTGTGATTTCTGAATTAAATTGTATGTAATTTTTTACATCAACGTTTCAGGTCAGATTCGATGATCCATCATCAGAATATTTCTGATCATATTCAATGATTCGTCATCAGAATGCAATGCAGATAGAGAGAAGAGTGAGGATGCAATACTCCACATTAATTTATTCATCATAAATTAGCTTAGACCTTCATTGTGCAAGATGTATGCAATGAAAATAAGTTGCTTTCAATGGTGGGTTCCTTTTTTTTGATAGATTTTGCTAATTCTTTTCTAAGACTAACACTTGTTATTAAAAGATAATGACTTGTTTCTTCGGATTGACATTATTGTGAATGAATTACTCATGCAAAATTTGGCATTTGAAATAGCATGTTATCTATGTTCTCATGGAACATGTTCCAACATTTTTTTGACATGTTTATGTATTGGGGATGCTCTAGGTATGTGAGATGTCTCATAAACATCTTGTGCTATTTCTGGTCATTTTTTATATTTATGGTATTAAAAATATGTTTATGAAATATAAGATTTTTATAAGGATGGTCAATTGTCTTCTTATAGTTTACATTCATTTTTTTAAAGGTTCAAAATTAATTAAAAAATATTTTATTGTTCATTTATATGCCCCTATACTACTCTCAACCCTAAAATAAGAGATTTTGGTTTGCAAAACAATAAATTTTCAAGTTATTTTATGGTGTATGAAAGTCACATGTTGTTAGAGTTGACTTTAAAAGATTTGAAAGAAATTTTTCAACCATTTCAATTAGCAAAATAGCAAGGTTTTCAATATAGAGTCAGGAAAAATAATGTCTAGGATTTCAAGTTCTATTTGTATCTCTCAAGTGTTAGTTTGAAAGACTTTATTACCTGAGTTATTATCTTAGGTAGTGTGTCGTATTCAAACTACATTTAAGTTCATTTAGAAAGACATTTCTCTTTTGGTCTCAACTCATTAGTGCATTACATGTGTCTTCATACTTGTCCCAAGTGTTCATCTTTAGAAGGCAAGTTAGAGTTGCATTCCTACCTTCCCACCTTTTTATTTTTCTTTATATGCAAGACTCCTTTGTACATTTTAATTAACTTTGTATGATAATATTATTTGTGTACATTCTTGTTTGGCGAATGGTTTGATCTTGCAAGTTAACATTAATTGCTCAATATAGTAACAAAACAACCTTGTGAATTCCTTCCCAAATAGTTTTTAATATGCAAGGTTTTGGGCACCTACTTTCATATGATGTATCATGGATAAAAACCAATCCAAAAACATATTTCCATATAAGGAACTATTAGTTTTGAATATTATTTTTGTATTTTTTGAAGGGACTCCAATGGTGGCCGTACAAAAAATCATACAATACATATGGATCCATAAATTTGTACCATTATTCAATCACCATACACCATATAGTCTATAGTATTTAAATCTCTATGCAAGTCCATTCAACTTTGTTCTCTACACAGTGGTTAGAAGTTTTATCTAGTGGTTATTATCATTTTTTTCTATTCAAGTCATGTGTAGCACCTTACTTTAAATGTAGTTTTTTGTGCACCACTAGTTGTTGTACCACTAATGATATCTATCGATTGTTTGCATCATCCCATGTTTTATGCTACTAGAAGGTTCAACCACCATAGGAGCCCCTTCCAAAAAGGTTAAAAATATTGTCTCCAAAACCTATAGTGCCTTATATAATTTTTTTTTTTTTGAGTCTTTTCAACATAATCCTGAGGTCAATTTGCTCCAGGATGTATTGTATGAAAGTAAGTTTCCATAACCTTACAAATTAAAAAATATTTGGTAAGGGATTTGTAACTTCTCTTTGATATCATGTTGGAGTAGCTAAGATCAACTTGCAAGATAAAAACATTCCATAGTAAAAATTTATAGAAATCATATTATCATACAAAGCTTAATAAAATATACAAAAGGGCCTTGCATATAAAGACAAAGATAAAGAGACGAGAAAGTAGGACTAAAAGTCTGACTATCCCTCCAAAGATGTGACATATGTGGAATACTTGAGACAAGTGTGAGGATACATGTAGTGCATTCATGAGGTATAAAAAAGGTAAATTATCTCTAAGTGACCACAAGTGCAATGTTAATATGACCACTACTGAGGATAACAATTAGTTAGGTAATAACACTTTTCACCCTAACATCAAGATGAGGTTTCAGTCCAAAGATAATAGTTTTTTATCACTAAAAGTAATAGTTTTAGGTTATTTTTGTAGTCATAAAATTATAGTTTTCAACATATAATGATAAAGATTTCAATCATAGGATAGTGAATCTTCAAATTCTCATACACACATTTTAAGCTCTTTTTTAATTTTCTCAACACATATGACACTATTTTGATTCTTGTTAGCATAATGCATCTTTTTTTAGTGAAAAATTAAGATTTTAGTGGAAACATCCATTTTTAATGAATAAAGGGTGTTAGTTTGGTCCTAAAAGAACAAGTTTTATATTAGATTTTAGGGGTAACAAATTTTCAAGTGTAAAACTAGTGAAGAGAGACAATTTTCTCACCAATATATAACACTATTCAAATGCTAAAATATTCTTCCAAACAACTGTCCAAATATCCTTAGATCAAGAATACCAATTTGGGATGTGTCAATGTCGAGGAAATAGAGTTGGAAGAATACATATATAAAGAGAAGAAGCTAGTGAGAAGACTTTAGGATAGTGGTATTCTTGAGGTGGCCTACTTTCTAATATCAATACAAATTTATGAATTCGTTATCCTTTTTTTCAACCACAAGACTTTCGATACAAGGGAGATAGGCTCATTGAATGCAAAACTTATTTGCAAGATCATGGGTAGTAGCATATTTTCTATATTTTTGTCATTCTATAGTTGGAACTTACAACTTTGGGTGTTTTGTTGTATTTTTTTAAAATTTATATAACATATCTCATATGTATATTTGAATTATGAAATAAATTAAATTTTGTACTTTTATCTTTACTCTTAAATCAACTCTAATATTATGTATTAAGGATCTACAATGCATGTGATAAATGTTTTATCAATATTATAATATGGACATTTGAAATTTATCTATTTTTTAATAGTAACCCCCTTTGTCATCCCTTATTATCCCCTAAAATAGCTTCCAAAAAATCTATCCTTGAAACTATAATGTCGAATATTGCACCCTATGCAAATTCACATCACATAACGTTCCCTTTACCCTAATTAAAGTTGATAATGCAATTCTCCTTTTTCCAAACTTTAATGTCGTCCCTAACCCATTTATGTTTGGCTATCTAAGAGATTTTTTGTCATGGACACTAGCACGACGTGAAATTGTCCCAAAAAGATTCTTGCCTACACAGTCGTTGGGATGTTACAATTCCCGCTTTCCCATGAATTGTAACACCTTTGCGGCTTGTAAATGTGCTAAAAATTCCCATTTTAATTCCTTTTCTCCATTCTAGCCTCTCATTCTTTCATTCATTCAATCTAGTCCTCATTCTATTCAATATTTTTCACTCTAGATCATTTTCAACACTATTTTCTCTCATTCCTGCAAGCTCTCTCGTGTCTTAGGTCTCTACACTAGCACTTTGGTTCTCTTGGAACGTCTTGGGTGTTGCATACTCTTTGTTGGTATTACTAGCTTGCTAAAGGGAGGGTAACTATATCCTTTCTTATTGCATTATTGTCTTTATTTTGATAGTTATTGTTATTCTAACTTGTCTAGTGTCTTATTTATCTATTTTCTTGTTTGTTATCTTTTCTATCTATCTATTTGGTTGCTCGTGTAGGTGGGAAGACATACACATGGGTTTGACTAAGGAAAGCCCCTAAAATAAACCCAACATTTTTCTCATTTTTGTGTGTGCAAGTTGGAGCATTGTAGGAGACTTTATTGTATGATCCTCTTGTGAGTTATTTTTTTCTTTTCCACTTCATTAATTTTATTTCATTTTTTAGTCAATCTACACTTGTTATTTCTATTTGTATTATTTTGTTATTTTTTTAGTTAAACATATTTTCAAGATTTTATTTATCAAATAGATAGCAGGTTCTTTGCACTTTCTTATGAAATTTTGTATTTTCAGTCTGTATGAGTCTTAACACACCGCAGGGACATCCATGTGCTGCAATGTCATCCTTGACTGAGAGCTTGTTGTTTTGTCTAGAAAACCTCTGAAACCTACTCTTTCAATTTCTAAAACTCTTATCCTTTAATTCATCATAACACATAAAATATAAAATTTCTCCCTTATCTTCATATCCTTGTCACCTCAACTTTAGTCCTTGATATGGTCGAGGAAAATTCACCCTTAATGGGGAGGGGTGTCAATTTTCCTCCTTTACATTTTGGTAGACCCAACATGAACTATCCTTACCTTTATCTTGTGCTAGAAAAATTATTCTCTCTTGTTAGACAAGTGTTGGGCTGAGTGTTGTGACACTTTTTATGAGTTTCACAACCCAATACACTACTTTCGGGCATATATTCAGAAGAGACATTTGAATATGGGTTTGAGGATAAAATTTAGTCCTCCTCGTCATGGTCCTGATTTTGTAGAGTTCACTATAGGACTATCATCCAATTTTACCACTCCTTTTGATTTTGATCATCTTTTAACTGAAATTCAAGAAAATCCTAAACCAAGCACTCCTTCTAACTCTTCCTCTCCCATAGTTGCGAATCTTCTCTTAGGGTTCCTATTGAGCAGATCTACTCTTTGAAAGAGAGACTTGGAGAGTTTGAGGATTTTTTAATAAAAGAAATTTCATACACTCAAGTTTCTCCGCTTATTAACTGTCTAAGGGATCTTATCTCATACCACAGAGGCCTTGAGTTACTCCAAGGGATAGCCAACATAGTAGATACCAATATCCCCTTATCCACTTTTATCTTAGGTAACCCTCAAGACATCCAATCAAAAATCAATAACACCTAGCTGTATGTGTCCAATGTCGAGAGTTCCCATGGATATAGTAGACATTGGCCCTTCTTTACCCTCTATTACCATACTAATAGTAAAAATATAGTTCCTCGTGATGGTCTTGTGATCAAAGTGAATCACATCCTTTTGGGATTTGAAGTCCTTGTATCTGGAATCTAAACCTACAACACCTCAACTAGTTAGGCTCCATCAATTGATCATATCCTTAATGCTTTGTTACAAAATATGGGATGAATGCAATCATAGTTAACTAAGTTGAATAGTTCCACCTCTCAATCTACATTGCAACCATAATATCACCATAGTCCTCTATCCCTCACTATTCTAAATTCTCCCATGCCTCAGGGGATAAAAATTCCTAAGTTTGATAAGTACAATGGTAGGGGTGACCCGTAGACCCATGTCTTGTCCTTTACTTCCATGTATACCAATTTATTCCATCAAGATGCATTGTTAGAAAATATATTCATCTGATCCCTTAAGCATGTTGCATTAAAGTGGTACTTCTCACTTCCTGAAACCTCCATCTTCTCTTTCAACCAATTGGTTAATAAATTTCAATGAACATTGGCTCAAAGATCACTTTTACTAATCTCATTTGTTACAAGCAAGGGAATCATGAAAAATTATTTGATTTCATTTCTTGATACCAATCCTTGTTCTCCCATATCTCCTATTCCCTACCAAATTTTTATGTTCAACATGTGTTCATCAAAAACCTACTACCGATGTTGATAGAAAAATTCCTACTAAAATACCCTTCCTTTTCCCATCCATGTACTGTATTAAGAGAATATTAGCAAACAATGATGCAATATGAGGGTCCCTCCTCAACCTCCCATCCTAATAATTAGTTAGCTATGTCTATTTATGGAGATCCTAAGAGAAATAAAGTAGTAGTAAATGTGGTTTCCATTCCTACCAAAAACTAAATTTGTAGGATGAAATAGAATTTTCACAAAATTATCTAAGTCCTATGCTAATGTTCTTCAGAATATATTAAGAGACGTATTAATCTCTCTCCTAGAAATAATATCATTTTATGATCCTTACCAGAGTTGGTATGATTTAAAAAAAAATTGTCAATGCCACCAAGTCCCTGGTCATGATACGGAACGTTATGTGTATCTTAGACATGTCATTCAAGACCACATAGATATTGATACCATCTAAATCGATGGTAAGAAACAAAATCCTAATAAATATATAGCGAAGCCTAACAAACAACTTTAGAAATACATAGATCCCTTTCCTTCCCACTCTATTAATCTAATAAAATAAATTCTTCTTCTTCATCTATTGATCATATCCCTTCTAAGAACGTGAACATGGTCTCATTCACTTATATTCCTCCTTCAAGCCATATGGGAAAAAATCCTAACATTAAGTTCACACCACATGACTTGCCTCTAAAAAGGGAACCTTCTCCACTATACGTCCCAACTTAGGTCAACTCGATAACATTGTAACTAGTGTTATGGTTGACCTTGCTAGTAGGGTTAATGTCATTTCGGAGGAGACCCTCTTTATCAAAAATTTACATAAGGAGAAGCATGAGGAGTTAAATACCACCATCCGTACTCACAATGGATTTTTCATGCCTCATTTTGGTTCTATCTCTTTGTTGGTCCTCATTGGGCCCAAGTCTATTGATGCCTCATATGTTGTGATTCCTAAATCAAACCTATTCAGGGTAAGAATAGGAATTCCATGTCTAGTCTCCATCAATGTGGTTGCTTCAGTTGTCCATAAATGCCTAAAATTTCCTCATGATGATATGGTGCATGCTATCCAAGACACTAGTATAAACCATTTGTTTCGTGTGGAGGATTCTCTCTAAATAATTTTTGGCCCACCCCTATTGGACCTCTCTCAGCATGTGGAGATTTATTTTATAGGGCCTCTTATAGGTACAATAAGGGATTTGTGGCCCCTAATGATGTTTTCCTGCCTTCTTCACATGTGATTTACATCAAAAGGCCTTTATGCATGCACAATATTGTGCCTTGTCTTCTACACCTTCCTCTTCAAGGGCTAAGGACAAGCAAGCTCTCATCCTTAGACCTTATCCTTCTTCTTCCTCTATGACTTCACAACCCTTGATGGTGTCCCTATTTCCTTCTACTGTTCCCAGCACAAGAAAAGGAAAGGCACCCATGTTATGGAAGTCTAAGCCGCAAGTCTTCCAACTCTTAGTTTACCCACTATTACCTGACCCACCCTCTACGATAAAGGGAATCATGCTTCTAGAGTTGGTCCCTCTTTGATTGTTCATGCTTCTTAGCCTCTAAGGCCTCCTCCTATTCCTCCACGTATTCTAAAGTAGAAAAAGGAAAGGAACCCATTTTCAAGACCCCTATCTGTCTCTACTCCTCCCTTGTTCATCCTTGGGAGCCTATTCTTCCACTATAAATAGCCATGGACACTACTCCTCTGGTTGAATAGGATCATTCCCATAATATTCTTAGGTTATCCTTACTAGTGTCCATTGCCATTGTAACCTACTTATGAGCAAGTGCAATCGTATCCAACAAGCATTTTCTTGAGAATGTGAGGCCTCATAGAAGAATGAGGGAGAGCCTCATGTTCCTAATTCTACTTCTACTTCTATTTCTATTCTCATCCTTGTCTCTATCTATGATTTTTTTCCCATCACCTTTATCTCACTTCTAGCTTCCTTGACGGATCCAGATGAATCTCACCCTAAGTGGGTGTAGGTGTTCATCGCTCCTTCTTTGGAGCCTCCCTTGATCACCTCTTTACTAGATCTCCATCCTTTCCCTGATCTCATTGACATGCCTCATACAAAGGTGGTCTATTGTGGCTCCTATTCCATCTTCTTCATTTGATTTTAATTTGAGAATCCCACATCCTTTGCTTAAGAACAAGTTAGAACACAACCTTGTTCCAAACGATGGTTTTAAGAAGTATTCTTCATCTTCTACATCTTATTCTTATTTATCTTGCACCATTCTTGTGACGAATCTGTTGCCTCCTTCCCTAGATTTTGTCATTGCCCCTCTTCCAAAGTTCAATGATGACTCTATGTTTTTTCATCCTCCTTCTACTTAGTCACATCACTTCACTCTAAATAAGTGTATTTTCGACTTGATGGAGGACATTTCAACTTTTTCATCTATCTTTGCTATATTTTTAACCTTGACCTCACATGAGCTTACCGAGGGAGGCCTTAAGAGGGCCTCCTCCTTAGCCCTTGATGCAAGTGATTCAATTGGTTTTACCCTTTATATCTCTCCCCTATAGGTTCATATTCCCTTCCCTATGATGATCTAGATTGGGAGTAGGATGACTTGTTAGAGATGTCAGACTAGAACAATACCTCTTCTCTATCTTTTGATTAGCTTTGTGTGTGTTTATTTGTGCTCCCCTATTCTTGTTTGTTAGTGTTTGTGCTCTCACATGGAGGACCCTTAACACCCTTATAGGTACTTGGATATAGGAGAGAAAAAAAATCATAGAACTTCTATTTGTTTCATCATTCTTCTTTGTGTCATAAACTTTGATTTTCATGTAGGAGACAATACAAAATGTCGGGGCATTTAGGCCTCTTCCATGTTGAGCCAAATTTTTATTTGTCTTCATGTGTTCTTCTTCCTATTCCAATCTATTTGGGGGGTCATGATAGTTCATACATATTATATTATATTTATCTATATATTTATGATCAATTTTGACCCCAAATAAATGAATCCCCTTGTGATCTTGATTTCTTCATCTCTGGTTTTTTTCATGTTGTAGGTTCTATGCATTGTCCCTTGTGTGAAAAAATTCCATGATTACATCTTGCCATGTGTTTCATGACACAATATCTCTCTGTCTTTTCTTCTCCTTAGAATGACCTATGCTCCTTTACATAGCACACATCACTCTAAGGGGGGGCTATCATGTATGATTATTTTCTTATCATTTTCAAAACTAATATTTCTTAAAATTCTTGATGTCTCTTGATCTCATCGTTTATCTTGGGGGAAACCTAACTATACATGTCTTATCTTTTCATGATAGGGGTTCTCCTCCCTTGTAGGGTTTGTTTCTATCGTGTTTCTTTATATCTAATTGTCATATGGTCTCTATATTTCTATCCATACATATTATTGTTGTCTTTTATTTGATCATATTTTTATCATGTCTATTTTTATCTTTCGCCTAATGTGTTTGTCTACAACTAACCTTTTTGTGGTAAGATTGTAGTTAGCTTTTCAAGATGGAAGACCCATGTCCTCTTTGTGTCCTAGCCTAGATTCTCAATTGCATATAGTAGATTAAAAAGTTGTGTCCTCTTCATCTTGGGTATATTCTCTTCAACCTCTTTCTCTCTACTTTAGCTCACATATGTTAGAATATACATTCTAATTAAAGTGGGGGAAAACGTAACGCTAATCATTGCACCCTGTGCAATTTCACATCACATAACCTCCCCTTTAGCCTAATTAAAGTTGATGATGCAATTCCCCTTTTTACTAACTTTAATCTCATCCCTAACCCCTTTATTTTTGGCTTTCTAAGTGAATTTTGGTTGTGGATGCTAGCGCAATGCATAAACATTTGCATGATGTGTAAATATCCTGAAAAAATTCTTACCTACATAGTCATTGGGATTTTATAATTCCCGCTTGCTCATGAATTGTAATGCCTCTATGGGTTGAATATGTGCTAAAAATGTACATTTGCATTTATTTTTTCCATTCTAACTATGTTATTAGAATAAGTGGACTAATTAAGAAGTAAACTAACACACCAATAAGACATTATATTGAAAGAAACTAATCTAGAAAACATAAATGCAAACTCTAAACAATAGAAAATCCTTCAAATTCGTCCCACCATCCTCTATTTCCAAGGTTTTGATTAAAATTGTTGGCTCTCAGTTGTGCAAGAAACAACTTGTTGAAATGACAACTTAGAAGAATGAGATTGATTGAAAATTCATGTGTATTGTTGATGATTTAAACTATGAACTTGAAATGCTATGATATTGCTGAAATGTTGAAATGTTGATTTGAATGCAACTATAGTAACTGCACATGAAATCTAGGATGAGATCTACTTACGAGAAAGTTGTATTTATAGATTTTTCGGAGGCAAAAATCGAGTTGGCGGAGATCAACAGTTGAGATACAAAATTTTCAGGATGAATGGTGAGAGATGGAGAGGTTACGAGAAAGGTGGAAGGTTGAGAGGAAAGTGGAAGGATGTTTTCAACCCACTAAACCATCCTCATTCAAAAATAGAGACAAATATGACATCTATCTCCTCATTTATGAAAATTGGTTGAAAGTTGAGGATAATGCTAATTAAATAAATAAATTTATTTAATTATGTGACATGTGCAAATGGAAGTTTCCAAAATTTAATTAAATAATATTTAATTATGTGTAAGAAGTGAAAAAGAAAGGTAATTAAATATTTTACGATATTTAATTTAGTGGGGTGAAAAAGATATTTAAATATGAGATGAAATCAGAATATTCCATTGTTTTGAATTTAAACATTCAAACTTTAGAAACGAAATGATAATTAAATAAATAAATTATAAAATTTATTTAGTTTAACTAAGAGGAAAGTAGCAATAATTTAATAAACTTATTTATTTAATTAAACTAGAAGAATTGGAAAAATGAACAATATAAATAAATAATTAAATTTATTTATATGTAGATGACTTTAGAATATTAATTAAATAATTCATATTTAATTAATTAAAAGGTTTGAATAACTGTGACAATTTTTAGATGTATACATTTTGCTCCTCTTTGAAGTGATGTGTTTTGCACATTGATTCAAAGAATTTTGCCCCAGAATTTAGAAATTATTGATGCTATATGCCCCCTCGAGAGATAAACTGTGTGATGATGAGAATGATTTGAAAGAATGTAATTGATTTTCGGAGAAAAATTGAAGATTTAACTCTCGAAATAGCAGTCCGTATAGTAAAAATTTCAATAATATCTCACTATTACCCCTTTAAAAGCTGGAAAAGATGAAAAGTCATTGTCATTTGAATAGTAAATTGCAGAAATTTTCAGAGCTCTGAGAGATAAAAACAAGATGTCGATCCATTATGAGCACCACAAATTTGAGTGATCCCTCCGTCATAAGAGACTAGCTGCGTATGGACCGCCGGTAAGATAATCCGATCCCTTGCCATCATTTTTTGAAGAAATTTTTTATTTTTAAATTTTTTAAGATTTTCAACGTGTTGCTTTAGCGCATACGAGCCATAGTATAGCACATAGGTTAGATAAATTTGCACATACAAAGTAGCGCATAGATCTGAAATAGTCGCGCATAGATTTCTAGATTAGTGCATAGCATAGAATAGCGCATAGGATACCTTAAGTAGCGCATCTAGGAATTTTGCCCGCGCAGGATGCTTGATTAGCGCATAGATTAGATTTGCGCATCTGTTTGATAGAATAGCGCATAGGTTCTTTTGCGCATAGAAGGTCTGTTGTAGCGTATAGACTAGATAAAATCGTGCATAGATAGAGTTGCGCATTGCAGCTTTATCTTAGCGCATCCATGGATTAAAGTTGCACATACATGATTTAGCGCATTGATTGACTATTTCAACGCATCCATGGGATTTTTTTGAATTTGAATTTTGAAGTGAAATTTGATATGTGCTTGATGATTGTTGCTAGATTAGACAACTAATTTATATGATGTTTGATTAATATCAAGGATAGATTAGCCTGATTTGATAAATTTATCTTCGTGTTTGAAGAAAAAAATAGTAATAAGTTTGATAAATTTGCTTTCCTGATTGAAAGAAAAATAGTAGAAATGATAGATTTGATAAATTTTCTTTCTCGATTGAAAGACAAATATATTGATGCTGAGTCGATTGACTGTTAAATTTGTCTCCATGCAATATGAAAAAAAAATAGTAGAAATGATAGATAGATTTTCTTTTGTGATTGAAAAACAAATAAGATTTGATTTGATTGAGCTGAAGTGATGAATATTCTTGATGTACTGATTTGATTAGAGATTGCTTGATGATGTTATAAAGGAGGAATTTAACCTCCTCCAAATCAGAGAGATATTTCCTCATACCTGGGAGATGGTTCTGCAGCTATCGCAGGATGATTTAGAGATTATATACCAGTGTGGGTTGAGTCCACTGTTGAGGATCCCGCAATATCGGGTCAACAGGGCGTTGTTGACTACGTTAGCTAAGAGGTGGCATAGTGAGCATAACACCTTTCATCTACCCACATGAGAGATGACTGTGACTCCATAGGATGTATATAGGATTCTGGGTATTCCTATAGTTGGTGAGCTTGTGATCTATGATCACAAGGAGATTGGGGGGATTGATGCACTGAGATGAGTCTTCTAGGATCCTCATGTCTCCGGATATGAGCTTCCTTGGAAGGAGATGGTGGAGAGATATGCCTCACTGCCATCAATTTTAACAGGTTTCATTGGTGGTTTCCTTTGTCCTGATCGCAAGTCAAAGGGACTATCAATTGGGCGGGGTCGGATCTTGGAGATCATGCTTCTCCATCGTAACGGATATGCACAGGGGTCCTACATGCTTGCCCATAAGTACCAAGATCTTCATCAAGTTGTGCACACAAATGGGAAGAGTCTCTCCTATGGAGTTACTCTTCTACAGATATGGGCATGGGAGCGGATTGGGGTCACTCGTCCCATTGTTCGGAGAGATCATCCCCTTGGGTTTCCATATGTTTATGCCTACATAGGTCCCCTTGTCCAGCCAAGGCTGGGAAAGTTAGAGTATTGGTGGAGGGTACTGGATGACATGGATATCATCATCTAGAGACTATATCTTGACTGTGACCCTTGGGAGGCAGATGATATAGAGCTTCTTTTTTGTACCAGATCGAGATACCTGATTGGGCACACCTCATTTATCATCAAGCGGTTTCTAGTTATGCGGGTCTTGAGATAGTTTGGACTAGTATAGATGATGCCACAAGGTGTGGCACACTGTGCTAGGCGACTGGAGGATGTGGCAAAGTGGGGTCCATTTGTGACCATAGAGGTTGCTAGGGTAGATTATTTTGATTTACAACTAGATTATTTTGTGATGCACCCAGAAGTGACAGATGCAGGGATGACGGATGACTACGCAACTTTCTTTTAAATGCATCCTTTTTTGAGGTTCACCAACCCAGATGAGCCTACCCCATTATTGGGAGGACCAAATCTACAATGAGGGCAAGGGAAACCATAGGCATAGATAGCAATAGGGCAGCCACAGGGAGAGGCTCAGGCAGGGGTACAAGATGCAGGAACCATGGATATTGATGAGGAGGGGAATGAGGGGGATGAGGGAGATGACTCTAGCAGCCCTGATGACAACAGTGATGATAGCAATGGGGATGATGGAGGTGGTGGGGGTGGTGGGAAGATATTTTTCTTTGATGTACCCTTAAGAATGAGGCCACTGACATCGAGAGTGGTGGATCAGCTGAGTACTTCGGCTCCATGGGTTATTATCAGGGCTCCCTTGTAGGGACAACTGGATGCCTTGTAGGTAGAGGTTCAGACTCTTCAGAGTCAGTTAGCATAGACATAGGTGACGATTAGTCAGCTATAGGAACAGGTTACAAAACCACCACCTCCTGACCCACAAATAGCTCAGCTTACGGCAGAGCGAGACAACTTTCGAGAGAGATGCATATAGTCCGAGGGGGTAGCTAAGAGACTCCTTAGATCAGTCAAGAGCACCTCTATTGGAGAGGTTGTAGCAAAGGGATTGGAGATTGCTCGGGAGGCTGAGTGTTATAGGATGAGATACTTTGAGGTAGTGCCACCCGAGAGGAGGATTTCCTTCACATAGTCACGTACTCAGTCTCAGACCCATTCACGCAGTCATTCCAGGAGTGCTACCAGGAGTGTGGGTTAGCCAGCCAGACGAGAGATCAGAGCCTCAAGGAGCAGAGATCCAGTGAGACATACTACCTTAGGGGACAGTAACAGTCATGTGCCCCAGCCAGATGGCCCTCAGTGATTATTGATTGAAACACTTATTCATTGTATTTTATATATCTTGTTGAAACATTCGATATCCTTGTACTCTTGGACGTTTGTTTTGATGAGATTTATGAGATGTAGTGGTGATTTGATTATGCACGTGTTATGGATGATTTATGATGTATGATTATGGATACATGTTTATTTCTATATGTTATGTCATGTATGATTTTTATGATGATGATGATGATGCAAATGATGGTATGAAAATGATGATGGTTTTTTCTTTATATATGATGATGCAATGATTATATGATGTAAAATGTTAATGATGAAATGATTTCTAATATGATGATTTTTCTTTATGACGTATGTAATGAATGCAAGATGTAATGATGAATTATTTTAATGATCTAAAAAATGATATGATGTAAACTAAATGAATGAGACCTAGCAATGATGAAAAAGTGGTATAAATGGATATGTAATGAAATAATGATCTAAATGAAAAGTTATGATGAAATGAGATGAATGTATAAATGAGATGATTATGAAGATGTAATTTTTAATGAATGATATGCACATGACATAAATAATGATAGTGATATGAATTGGTGAACTAATGATGATGATGTAATAATATGATGCAATGGATGAAAATGATAACTTAAATGATGATGTGAAATAAATGAAATGGATGCAACCTTATTTTTAATGTATATGTGTATGATGTAAAATAAATGCGAACGTAAATGTTATGATATGTTATAATAATGAATAATTAAAATAATGACCATGCATATGATATGTAAAGATGGTTTATGATAATGATGAACTAAATGAGATTGAAAAATTATAATGACAATGAAACGATGATGCTAGTATGCAAATGCAATAATAATGATAACCTAAATGAGTGATGGTGAAATGATATGTAATGAAATGCCACAAATGTCCAAATTTACTCAATTGTTTGTTTGAACAGATATATGAAATTTTTACCAACCTTCAAAAATCTACCTTAAACAACCTTCAAAATGCAAACCTAAATGAATCATGCAATCCTAAAATGTAGTAACGAATCATTCTCCTATTTTTCATTTCATGTCGGGCATGATTTTCATTATCGAGCCTTTTGATATGTTGAAAGTTAGTACAAGCATCAAAGGTTATGCTAGCACCAATGATGACCTGAGTACCGCTTTCATGATTTTTGATGTAGAAAATTAATACAAGCATCGAAGTATAATTGAAGCAAGATGATCTGACTATTGTTTGCATAAACAAACAAAAGTTAACCATTTTCCTATGCAAATTCTGAAATATCATCAATGATACATTGTAGAGCATCTATGACGACAAATTTGCATAATACTAATGATTAGCTTACAGACAACAAGCAAAGAAAATCATACTCCTTCCTTGTGATTCTAGTTCAGTACATCATTGAACCACTCCAAAGATATGATGACATCAAATTTCAAAACAACAATTCAACTTATGCTTTAAGTTTGTCATTCATTTTATTCAGATTAAGATCATCCAATTTGTTTCAGTTATCTATCAAAATAGTCGTGTAAACTTAGTTTAATTGGACAATTTTGTTGTTTCTGATATTTTGATTCATGACACATGTTGCCAATTGTTTGCTAGAAATTTCCAAGAAGCAAATTCCCCCCGCCTAGTGACCCTATAATTTGACTCCTATTAGACACAACTACTGCTAAGGATAACCCTATTCATCAAGCCATGATGAGATCCTTGTCGTTTCAAGGAGATGTTGTGATGCATGGTACGAACTTGATGTCTAGGCATGTATGTGATGCCAATGAAATATGGATATGTAGAATGTATTCTAATAGATAACAGAGCCAAACAAAATCACAAACAATGCATGTTTTCTAGGTTTTCACCATTTGTTTTTATTGCACTTTTTCCTGATTTTATGATGATTTTTTGTTGTTGTTACCAAGATGCCTATTTGCTAGGTTTTCATTCAAAGCAATGATTTTTTTCTCTTTTTGATTTTTTTGTATTTTTGCTCTTTTGATGTTTTTTTTGTATTTTTTCTCTTTTGATGTTTTTTTTGTTTGTATTATTTATTTATTTTTCAAGACTTTTTAAATTGTTTTTGATATTTTTATTTTTTCAAGCATAAAACTTCTTCAGATGAATGTTGTTGATTGGATCTTCAAACAGGTCCCCTTCCGATGTTGACAACTGATATGCCCCTGATCCATAAGCAGTAATGATAACGAATGTGCCCAACCAATTAGTTTCGAACTTGCCTTTCTTCTCCCGATCCTGCTGATTTCGAGGGTTTTCCTTGAGAACCAAGTCACCCACTTGAAAATTTTGTGGTTTAACTTTGTGATTGTAGCTGCAGGACATAACTTGTTGATATCCCTTCAAATGATTAACTACAGTTTGATGTCATTCATCAAGCAGTTCCAGCTCTTGCAACCTTGATACTTTGTAGTCTTAATCATTGATTAACCCCTTTAGTGATACTCGAAGTGAATTAATCTCAACTTCTAGTGGTAGAATAGATTTCGCTCCATAGACCAAAGCATAAGGAGTAGCACCTATTGGTGTGCGAATACTAGTTTTGTATGCCCATAATGCTGGATTTAATTGGACATGCCAATCACGACCTGCTTCATTTACTATTTTCTTCAAAATCTTCAGAATTTATTTTTTTAAGCTTCAACTTGACCATTCCCTTGTGGATAGTAAGGTGTAGAAAACTTGCGTTGGATGCGAAATTTTTTACATAGCTCATCAACATCCTATTTTTTAAAGGGTCTTCCATTGTCTGTGATAATGGAGTTGGGAATACCATATCGACAAATGATATAGTTTAAAATGAATGAAGAGATTTGTTTTCCACTAATAGTTGTTAGGGGAACAACTTCAATCCATTTAGTGAAATACTTAGTGGCTGTAATGATGAATTTATGTCCATTTGAAGATGACAGGTGTATCTTGCCAACCAAATCCAATCCCCATTGAGCGAAAGGCCATGTTGTGGTGAAGGGTTGTAATTCCTGGGCAAGAGCATGAATGAGATTCCCATGAATATGACATTTTGTACATTTCTTCACAAAGATGAATGATTCCTTCTCCATGGTCGGCCAGTAGTAACCCAATCTCACAAGTTTCTTTGCTAAGGTTAGTCCACTCGAGTGTGTCCCACAAATGCCACCATGTACCTCTTGTAAATACTTTTCTGATTCATCACATTCGAGACAAATAAGGAGGGTACCATCCAGACCACACCGGTATAAGACGTCAACAATTAAGGTTTAACAGGAGGATTGACGAATGAAATTTCTTTTCTGATTTCTAGACAAATCTAAAGGCAAAATAGTATCCTTTAGGTAAGTGTAAATTTGACCATATAAGGGAGAATTAGAACTAGTTAAGTGGCAAATGATTTGAGTTTTTGGATTGTCATAGGCGGGAGAAAACAATTGTTCCACTAGGAAATCGTACCGTGTTTGATTATCTGACAACTAGAGTAAAGATGTTATTGTAGCCATTGCATTAGCTGCTTTATTATCAATAAGCGGAATTTGTATGAACTTGATATCAACAAATTATTTCTTGAAATTGTCCACCATCCCTTTGTAAGGTATCAACTTGTCATCCTTAGTGTGATATTCATCATTGATTTGATTTATAACAAGTTGTGAATCACCAAAAACTTGAAGTTCCGTGATTTTCCAATCTACTGCAATTCTCATGCCAATTAATAGTGCCTCATACTGAGCTATGTTGTTTGTGCAAGGGAACATTAGCTGATAAGAATTTGGAATTATATGTCCTTGAGGTGTAATAAAAAGAATCCCTACTCCCGAGTCATGTTGAGTATAGGAACCATTAAAGTATTGTGCCAATTGGTTTTGTGAATACATCAGTATCAAGAAAATCAATGTGTATTGGGTGTTCTACTGGCATTGGTACTTCTGCTAACTGATCTGCAATTACCTATCCCTTTATAGCTTTGCGATCCACATAATGAATGCCAAATTTTCTCAGGATCAATGCCCCATTTAGCCAACCTTCCAATTAAGGTTGCCTTACTTAGAAGATATTTAAGTGGACCAATCTTAGCCACAAGCTTTATTGTATGTGCTAGCATGTAATGTGACAACTTTTGAGAAGTGAACACTACCCCTAAGCAAGCATTTTCAATAAATGTGTAATTTATCTCATGACTTGTCAAAGTTCGATTGATGTAATAGATTTATCGCTCCTTTCCTAAGTTGTCTTCCTGTGCCAATAATGCTCCTAGGGACACTTCCGTGGCATAAATATACAATATGAGTGGTGCACCTTGCACTGATGGAATCAATACTAGTGGATTCATGAGATACTGATTTATCTGATCAAACACTACTTCACATTTGTCCTCCCATTTAAATGGAACATTCTTGTGTAAGAGATGAGTGAATGGTGAACTTTTATCTGCGAGTTGGGCAATGAATCTTCAGATGGATTGTAACCATCACTACGAAGAGCGTAGTTGACTAATGTTCCTTGTCGGTGGAATATGAAGAATTGTTTGTACCTTAGCTAGATCCACTTCAATTTCATTTTCTGATACAATGTAACCTAGCAACTTTCCAAATTTCACTCCAAAGACACATTTCTTTGGATTAAGTCTTACTTTGAATTGCTCCATTATTTTGAAAATTTTAGATAAGATATCTATGTGTCCTTCTCTGGTTTATATTTGGAAAGGAGATAATTGATGCAATCCTACATGAATGTATGCATCATATCATGAAAAATTGTTGTCATTGCACGTTGGTATGTAGCTTTCGAGTTCTTCAACCCAAATGGCATTACGTTCTAGCAATAGGTACCCCAAGGACATGTGAATGTTGTTTTATCCTAATCCTTAGGTGCAATCTTTATCTAGTTGTATCTTGAAAATCCATCCATTAATGAGTACATTACATGTCCAACAGTCAAATCAACAATCATATCTATGTTTGGTAGAGGGAAATCATCTTTAGGACATGCCTTGTTCAAATCCCTGAAATCTGTACAAATTCTAATTCTTTTGTTTGGCTTTGAAACAGGTATGATATTGGAGATTCATTCTGCATAGTCGATAGACTTAATGAATCCAACATCTAAAATATTTTTTAACTCTTCTTTAACCAACAATGCAACATGTGGATGCATTTTTCTGAGTTTTTGCTTCACAGTTTTTTCCCTCGGCATAATAGATAGATGATGCATGATGAGATCTAGATCCAATCCAGACATATCTGCATAGGACCATGCAAAACTGATTCAATTTTTTTTGAGAAATTATGTGAATCTTGGTATTTCCTCTTCTGTTAGAGATGCAACCAATTGCAAGACTTTGGGATTTTTTGTAGTACCTATATTAAGTGCCTCGATTGGTTAGATTAGAATAGAAGAACTTTCTTGATAATTTTCCAGGAGAGTGTCAAGTTTCCCCTCCTTTAGTGCCTTTGAAAGGTTTTCACTATTGGATACACTTTTTATTTTTCTCTTGTCTTGATCTAGTACTACCTTTTGTAGGTTTTCACCATTAGATCTTTCTTTTATGTTATTTATTTTATAGTCGAGAAACTTGGCACTTTCCTGTCAAAAACTCCGATCTTGTGATTCCCTGGTGGAACTTGTTTTTGGATGGGATGAACAAAGAAATTTTATGATGGTTTTGTCATTGGGAAAAGTTGGGACATCAATAGGTGCGATTTGTTCTGAATCAATTATTTTGGGATAGACCAAAGGAAATGGATCATTAGGATGAGTAAGATCACTGGCCGTTAGAGTGATTATACGATTATTAACATCGTGATGGGAAAGGTCTAGGATGGTATCCTCCTATGGATGATCTATCTCACTTTGAATCGAATCGGTTTCACTTGAGTCATGATCCCTTTGTAGAATTTAATCAAGTGAAGGCCTTGAGCTTTCCCCTTGTAAGAATGCGGGTGTGAATTTGTGTATGACATCCACCCTTTTCTCAGAGATGAACGTATCATCAGAGAAGTCATCCCATTCATACTCATTGGAGTCAGTGTCAGAATTATTTTCTTGAATTCTCAAGATTGTTTCAGTTAACTCCTCTTTGGACATTCTTTGTACTACTTATTCCTTTGTATCTTCACCATATCCTAACCCATTCTTATCTTTTGGGTGCATTTTTTTCAATTGGATAGGCTCAATGATACCCTCTTTTCTCTTTCTAATAGGGCCATTTCCTTCATAACCCATTTGTTGCATGATCACATAACCTTTTCCATACTGTTTTGTGGGTAACTTGATATGTTGTACTGATTCTTCTTCATATTTATAGAGCCAATCAAGAATATCCCTATCTTCCATTTCATATTCTTTGATAAGAACTCCATTAAACTTGGTGATGGGAACTGAAGCTGAGGCTAAAACTGTTGTAGCCTGTTGTATGGATGTTGATGGTTGACCATGGGATCTTGGATATATGGGTAGATTAGAGAGAGATAAATAATATTCTCCCACTCCCTTATCTTTCAATTTTATCTTAGCACCAAAATTACTTATCATTTCTTGTGCTTGCTCATTGTATTTGGAGGTAGAGATGACCAAAGCCTCTCTATTATGTGGGACGAGTGTGTCCTGAGGTTCTCTTAGGTTAGAGAAAGTTTGATAGCTAATGTGATCAATATGCATCGTTACCTCTTGTCCATCATATGAAAACTTCAAGCATTGATGATAAGTAGATGGAACAACTTGCATGTCATGGATCCATGGATGTCCAAAAGTATGTAATAGGATAGATCCCGATCTAGAACTTGACAAGAGGTATTCTTCATAATAGGTCCCACTATGCTTGGTAGCATGTTGAGGCCTTTGGAAGCTCTTTCCTCATCATCATATGCCTTGATTGTAATCTTCCTTCGTGGATCTATAGATTCTTCAGAATATTGCAAAGCGAGGACCAATTTCAAAGTACAAATGTTTAATCTGGCTCCCCCATCTATTAGGACACATCTAATTTGGGCTTTGTGAACCATAACCTCTAGGTAGAGTGATGAATTATGTGGATGGGTTATGGATGAGTCATCCTTCTCAGTAAAGGATAAACATGCAGATGAGGACAAGTGTCCCACCATGGCTTGAAATTTATTGATATCTAGATCAGGAGAGATAGTTGTATCAACAAGTGCCTTTTCCAGAATGTCCTTATGTGCAGGTGATAACTTTAAGAGCTCCAAGATAGAAATTTGGTTTGATGTTTTTCATAGTTGATCAACCAAATTGTATTGACTTGGAGGGGGAACTACTGCTTTAGATGAGTTTCCTTTGACAATGATTTTGGCTTGTCCCCTTGTCATAGCATTGACCTCTCGATATTCTTGCTTACCTTTGATTCAGATAGCATTGATTTGTTGATCGTCAGTATAAATATGATTGATAATGGTGTCGTGGACATAATTAACATTCTTGCCCTTGTCACCTAAAGATTCCCCCTTTTGATAATTAGGGAGAGGATCCTTAAATGCCTGATGGTCATCATTGACATTGTATCCTTCAACTGTGATGGTATGATTATCAATCAAATCCTAAACAACATTCTTTAACCCTTGGCAATTATTTGTTTTATGACCTTTACACCTCTGATAATCCCAAAAGTGTGAGTCATTCCATGATGGTGGTTTAACCTGAGGTTCATAATCTCTTTGTGGTGTTAATATAATAGCATTTTGATTCAATAATTCTTTGAGAATGGATTCTAAAGATTGGCCCAAGGGAGTAAAACTCTGTCGATTCAAAAAATATGAAGATATGGGCACATTTGAATTTTGATTATTGCCAAAATTGTTTCCACGATTATTAGTCACATTCCCTTGATTGGAAAAATTGCCTTGGGTACTATAATTTCTAGCATTATTGCTACGTTGGACACTTGTTAGATTAAGGACAGTAGGCTTCACATTCACATTGTTAGCATCTACTACCCCATCATTCACATCATTTTTATTTTGAGTCCAAAATCTTGACTTGTCATTGTTGTTGCTATTGTTGTTGTTGTTGTACGAATTTGAACCCTCTTTATCAATTTTCAGAACTCCACGCTTAACCAAGGCACCTTCAATAGTAATCGCATTTTCAATCAATTTTTCAAATGATTGAGGACAGTGAAGGTTTAGTCTGTAACTCATCTCTTGATTTAGACTATCGATAAAGATCTCCATCTTTTCTGTTTCAGGAACAGGATAGGAGTATCTATTAAATACCCTTCTCCACATTTGTAAAAAAATGGTGAAATATTCCCCTACATTTTGTTTCACCTTACAAAGATCAAGCATGGTTATCTGGTGTTGGATGTTGTAGGAGTATTGTGATATAAATTTACTTATCAACTCCTCAAATGTTCTGACGGGGGGAGTGATCTTTGAAATCCACTCCATGAATTTTCCACCCAACCTTCATGGAAACAATCGCATTAAGTGGGTATCTTCATGAGCAAATTCTAAGCTCATATTTCAGAAATCCCTCACATGCTCAATGGGGTCAGTTTTCCCTTTATACCTATCAAATTTAGGGATTTCGCAATTTTTTGGAAAAGGAATCATTTAAAGACTCCTATCAAATAGATAAGGACATATATCATCCAAAACATACTTCTTTATTGTACCCCCTTGGATTTCTTTCATTTTCATTTGTAATGCTTTTAACTGTAGAGTAAGGGCATTAACATCATTAAGAGGGGCTCCAGGATTTTCTTTAATCCCTTCCGTGTCAAAATTGACAGGTAACTTAGCTCCTTGATTAGCTAATGAAAGGAAATATCTTTCCTTGTTTTGTTCTAAAATCATTTCCATAAGAGTATGGAATTGGGGATCCTGCTCCGCTTCTTGAAGCTTTTCTTTCGTTATCTCTTTAGTATTTGAATTATGGAAAGGATTCTCTTCCATATCATTATTATCACCCATTTTGCTTATTGTACTTTCTCTTTTGTCTTTTTCTATGTGTTTTCGAGATCTTGTGACAACAAGCATAAGCTTTTCCCAATTTCTACTAACTTTTGATCAAAAGAAATGAAATAGTGCAATTTTGATGGATATGAAAGTAAGGATAGAATGAAGATTCTATGACTTAAGAGATTTCTAATCTTTAGCTCATGATTCCCTGATTGAAAGGATGAAAATCCTATTTGCGGGAATTGAACTAAAGATCAAAATAAAGATGATTTTGCACTTTGTGAAGTTTGATTTTAGCTTTGTAAAAAGATGGATTTGTGATAAATGCCTAATGTGCTTGAGTTCTCTATTGCAAAAATTGATTAGGATGAGTAGAGTATACAATTGGAGGTTGGGGAATATAAGAAGAAAAAATACACTTACTGTGGTTGTGCCTTTGAGAAAGGGCTCTTCTTTGAAAGAAGGCTCGTGAGTATAAAGGTTCTACAACATAATCATCAGTGAAACCTCTAAAAAAGTCATGATATCGATGAATAAATGTCCTGTGTCCAAGCAAGACCTTTCAACTTTGGTATAAAAATTTCCTCCTTTTCAATAACTTCTTATAACTGAGAGATTTATTTGGCTTCCTAATCTTCCTCTCTAGGGACCTTTTGGCAAAAGATGTAGATTTCCAAACCTTGAGTATAGAAAAAGACTAGACTAAGATGACTAATTTTCCAAATGTAAAAAAATTTCATAGGCTCAGAACACAGATGCGTTGAAACAAAGCACAAATGCACTAAAAAAGAGTACAAATGCACTGAAACAGAGAACAAATGCATCGAAATAGAGCACAGATACATTGAAACATAGCACAAATGCATCGAAACAGAGCACAAATGAGCCGAAACAGAGCACATATGCGTCGAAAAATAACACAAATATGCTAAATTGGCCAATTATTTCTCTGAGACAGACATGTTTTGACAGTTTGATATTTTTGGATGATCTTAATCTGATTTAAATGTAAAAAAACATAGCATAGAGTAGTAGATAGTCGTTTTGTAAATCCTAAAATCTAAACAAAGAGTGTATGTTCTTGAGATTTCCACAAGTTTTTCACAAGATAAGCAATTCAAATAGACTCACTCTTAGTTGTCAAATAGGTCATCATAGGAATCACATCCCATAGCTTAAAATCGCGTCGACTCACACAACCATGTCACCTCCTAGAGGGCGCATGTGATTTTGTCTTTTCCAGGTACATACTCAAGGTTAGATTTCTCTATCCCCTTAGAAAAAATTTGTGGCGATTATATGGTGAGTGTCCCTCCCCTTGCACTATGATTAAAATGATGTTTGGATACTGACACGATTGACTTTCTATAGTATGGTTCGTAGTAAAGGTTTCCATTCGGTGTGGAAATAGATAAAATCCCTCAGGAGACCTCCCAATATTTAGAACAAAGATTTTGGGGATGGTTATCTTGCTCACTTTCGTTGAATATGGGTTTCCCCAAAATTCACTTTTGATTATTGTGGGTTGGAAAACCTGGCTTTGGTTGTTCCCACTTAGGTTGTTCTCGTAGGGTGAGTACTTTTTCCCACTATGGTAGGCCTTTTAAAGGATTTAATAAAACATGAAATGCATAAAATGAAAAAGGTAAGTCTGGTGTTTTGGTCACCCAGTAAAAGGGAGAGCATTAACCTATTACCCAACAATCACAACAAACAAGTGGTTGAGATTTAAATCCAAATGACAATTTTCTACACTAACTGAAGATGTTGCTTCACAACACGCATTGGATTCATTTTTACCAGCATGGAATAAAGTTTGGTGACTATCCTAGGATTGATAAATTCCAGATTTTAAATTTCTATCCTAGGATTGCTTAGTTTTATTTTTAAAACTAAATTGAAAAATTATGTCCGCGAATGGCGTCAAAATCAGAATTTTATTTTACAACCCCTATATGCACTAAAAAAGGCCACCAATACGCCAAAATAGTTAACAAATGCGCTAAATGATCAAGAAGGGATGCGTGAAAATAGGTCGTCTATGTGCCAAAAAAGTTCATGGATGCGCTAAATGATCAAGAAGGGATGCATGAAAATAGGTCGTCTATGCGCCAAAATAGTCCATGGATGTGTTGAAACAGTCCATGGATGTGCTGAAACAGTCCGGGGATGCACTGAAACAGTCCGGGGATGCGCTGAAAAGAGGCTCGTATGTGCTAAAGTGCAACTCCAATCCGCCACCTGTCAGAAAAATCTGCAATAAAAAGATTAAAAACGGGGGGAAGCCCCATGGTGGGCGCCAAAAATATGTTGTTAGAATAAGTGGACTAATTAAGAAGTAAACCAACACACCAATAAGACATTATATTGAAAGAAATTAATCTAGAAAACATAAATGCAAACTCTAAACAATAGCAGCTCCTTCAAATTTGTCCCATCGTCCTCTATCTCCAAGGTTTTGATTAAAATTGTTGGCTCTCAGTTGTGCATGCAGCAGCTTGTTGAAATGACAACTTAGGAGAATGAGATTGATTGAAAATGCATGTGTATTGTTGATTATTTAAACTATGAACTTGAAATTCTATGATATTGCTGAAATGCTGATATGTTGATTTGAATGCAACTATAGTAACTGTGCATGAAATCTAGGATGAGATCTACTTACGAGAAAACTGTATTTATAGATTTTTCAGAGGCAAGAATCTAGTCGGCGGAGATTGACTGTTGAGATTCAAACTTGTCAGGATGAACGGTGAGAGATGGAGAGGTTGAGAGAAAGGTGGAAGGTTGAGAGGAAAGTGGAAGGATGTTTTCAACACACAAAACCATCCTCATTCAAAAATGGAGACAAACATGGCATTTATCTCCTCATTTATGAAAATTGGTTGAAAGTTGAGGATAATGCTAATTAAATAAATAAATTTATTTAATTATATGTGACATGTGCAAATGGAAGTTTCCAAAATTAAATAAATAATATTTAATTATGTGTAAGAAGTGAAAAACAAAGGTAATTAAATATTTTACGATATTTAATTAAGTGGGGTGAAAAAGATATTTAAATATGAGATGAAATCAAAATATTCCATTGTTTTGAATTTAAACATTCAAACTTTAGAAACGAAATGATAATTAAATAAATAAATTATAAAATTTATTTAGTTTAATTAAGAGGAAAGTAGCAATAACTAAATAAACTTATTTATTTAATTAAACTAGAAGAATTGGAAAATGAACAATATAAATAAATAATTAAATTTATTTATATGTAGATGACTTTAGAATATTAATTAAATAATTCATATTTAATTAATTAATAGGTTTGAATAACTGTGACCATTTTTAGATGTGTATACTAACCTCACATTCCTTCAATCTAGTCCCCATTCTATTCAATATTTTTCACTCTAGTTAATTTTCTACACCATTTTCTCTCATTTCTACAAACTCTCTCACGTCTTGGCTCTCTACACTAGCACTTTGGTGTTCTTGGAACATCTTGGGTGTTGCATACTCTCCTTTGGTATTTAGCTTTCTAAAGTGAGGATAACTACATCCTTTCTTGTTGCATTATCATCTTTGTTTTGATAGCTATTGTTATTATAACTTGTCTATCATCTCGTCTATCTATTTTCAAGTGCACCAAGATGGTACACAAAAAGGGGATCACAAGTGGTCACTTTTTTTTTTTCTAAAATTAGCTAAACCTGAACTTGGAGGAGTAATTTGAGATTCATGTACTCAAAATTTGAGGATACAAAAAAAAAAGAATTGTAGTACTTTGAATCTAGTTTCTAAAATACTAAGCTTTTCTCAAAGATAGATAAGATTAAGAGGATCAAATTATTCACACACACAAAAGTGTTCCTATTTTTCAAAAAAGTATAACATAGTGCTTGGTGTGCACCCCTCACCTTTTCTAGTTGCATTTAATATTTTCAAAAACCCATTGGTAGAAATATGGTTAAGAGTGAGTGCTAGAAGTTGTATGTTTTTTTGTAATTTTTTATTGGGTATTTTTTTTATGATTTTTCAAAGTGGATGCATCTTGAAAATTGCATCATTGAGTGTGTGTGTCACATAGCTTGCACCAAAATAATGAAAAATGAAAAAAAAAATCAATGTGTAAAGAATGAAGTGTAGAACAATATTATAATTTTCTTCAAATTTGGACAAGTAGGTCAAAAGTTACTAAAAAAAATTAATACATATATCTCTGATAACTATGGAAAAATTAGTGAAAGAAACTAAAAATAAACATGTTAATGTATTTCAAATATTTAAAAAAATGTATGTTAACAAATCTTAGAAGACTTGTGAAATTACGATGATAATTTAACTAAAATTTTCATTTATAATGTGTAAACCTAATGACATGAAAGTTGAAAATGAGAATGGAGGAAAAAATCACATGAAAATGAGGCAAATGAACCATCCAAGCCTAAGTACAAGCCAAAATGCATATGTGTTTTGTGCAATCAAAAACCTATATGTGTTGTGTGCAAGACAAAACTTGTACATGTTTTGTCCAAGCCAAAACCCATACATGTTTTGTGCAAGCCAAAACCCATACATGTTTTGTGCAAACCAAAATGTGTACATGTTTTATGCAAGCCAAAATGTATACATGTTTTATGCAAGCCAAAATGTGTACATGTTTTGTGCAAGGAAAAATGCATACATGTTTGTAGAAGATAAAATACGTACATGTTTATTGTAATCCAAAACAAGTACGTGTTTTGTAAAATCTAAAACACGCTCATTTTTTTCTTGCACTAAAAGCATCATTTTTCTTGAATCTAAATATCTAGCTCTCTCCCTCCACCTCAATCTCTAACTCTCTATCAATATTCCTCTCTTTGTCCCTCCATCCCTCCCCCCAAAATCTCTTTATACCCCTCTCTCCCTCCCTCTCTCCCTAACTCTCTCTACCTCTCTATATATCTCAATATGTCTCTATCTAGGTTATAATGCACTCATTTTTCTAAGAATAAAATGTCTCCCCCATGCTCAAAAAGTCATCTTAGTAGGAGAAAGTGTATTATAATTTTTTCATGTTCATATGAAGATAAAATTCCTCTTTGTATCTATCTCCATATTTATTTCCCCCCTCTCTTTATCTATCCCTCCCCCTCTCTCACTCCTCCATATGTCTCTCTCTAATGCATTCTCATTTCAATGAAGAATTTAGATTTGAAGCTCTAGGGTTGATGGATGAAAGTATTATTTATGGTTGAGGGTATAGGCTTTAGTGTTAATTATTAATGTGAATATTTAGGGTTCAAGGTGCACCTCCTACTATTTAGGGTTTATGATGTAGGGTTCATGGTCGATGGTAGAAGGTTGAGGTTCTACCTACCTCTTTATATATCATCTCACATCTCCACCTCTCTACTCTCCTCCCCATCCCTATTGTTCTCTATCTCATTTATCTCTCTCGCATAGATCTACATCTCTCTATCTAACCTCTCTCTCTCTCTTCACTTACTACCTCTCTATCTCAGATTTCTATCTATATCCCCTTCCTACCTCTCCCCTCATCCCTTCTTATCTATCTCTCCCTCTCTCCATATATAGATCTCTCTTCTTTGTATCTCACATATCTCTCTCTTTCTTTGTCTCTTCTCTTTATCTCACCTCTTTCTATCTATCTCCCATGTCTCTTTCTCCTCTCTCCCTTTAATATATCTAAATTATTCATTATTTAGGGTGTAGGTCCTATGGTTTATGGATTTAGGGTTGGTGATTTATGATAGAGAATTGAGAGTTGAGGGTTTAGGGATTAAATTTAATTATGTAAGTTTTAGTGTGTTAAATTATTAATGTTGGGTTTTAGGGTTCAAAATATAGGTTATAATTTTTATGTATTGGGGTTTAGGCTATAGGTTGTAAGTTTTATGATTTATGATATAGGGTATAGGGTTCAGTATTGAGATCATAATATTTAGTTATAAGTCTTAGGGTCTAGGTTTGAGGATATAGGAACCTCGAGGGTTAAAGGTATAAGGTTTAGGGTTGAGTGTATATGGTATGGTTTAGAGTCAAGAGGGTATATGGTATAGGATTGAAGGTTGAGGGTTTAGCCTAAAGGCTTTGAGGCCTATGGTTGAGGGTATAGCGTATGAGGTTTAGGGTTGAAGGTATAGGGTTTAGGGTTGAGGGTATAGGGTATAAGGTTGAGAGTATAATATTGAGTAGTAAGATTTAGGTTTGAGGGTATAGGAACCTTGAGGGTTGAAGGTATAAGGTTTAGGGTAGAGTGTATAGGTTTTACAACCTAGGGCTAAGTGTAGGGTTTAGAGTTGAGGGTATAATTTTTACGAGTGTATAGGATCAAGAGTTCACCTAATATGCCTTAAGGCCTAGGGTTGAAGGATATGGTTTAGGGTTGAGGGTATATGATATAAGGTTTAGGGTTGAGTGTATATGTTTGATGGTTTATTATATAGGCCTTAGGGTCCAAGGTTCATGAATAGAGTTTAGGGTCAAGAGGGTATATGGTATAGAGTTGAGGGTTGAGGGTTTAGCCTCTAGGCTTTAAGGCCTAGGGTTGATGGATAGTGTTTAGGATTGAGGGTATAGGGTTTATGGTTGAGGGTATAGGGTATAGGATTGATTATATGGTTTTAGTTTGAGAGTATAAGATTGAGTTATAAGCTTTAGGTTTGAGGATATAGGAACCTTGAGGGTTGAAGATATAATGTTTAGGGTAGAGTAGATAGGTTTTACTACCTAGACCTATTTGAGTGTGGGGTTTAGATTTTAGGGTATATTATATAGTGTATAGGCTTGAGGGTATATATTTTAGGAGTGTATTGTTGTGCCTCTTGCACACATGCCCTATTTGGAATAGGGACCCTCTCTTTTCTTTTGGCTTGTCGAGTCCTTTTTGCTTCGCCTCATTTTGTGTGACCATTTTTGCATCCTTAATGGTCAACACATTCTCAAAAGTCATATTTTAGGGTTTCCCTAATTTTTCCCCTCTAAAAAGTGCTAAGTCTTGAGCCCTTTCGGGTTTTATCTGACTGTTGACCTTTTTGACATCTATGGCACCTTTCGGGCCCGAACCATTGGGTTTCCCTTCGTGGGTTTTTGTATCGGCTTCATCATTCTTCACAACCAATAGTTGACATCTTCTCGGCCTTCAGATGTCGGTGCCACGATGGTTGTCTGAACTATTTGTTAAACTTGATGGCTTTGCCCATATGTGTTCCCAGACACTGGACCCCGGCTCTCAAATTTTCGTCACTATAATTTCATCTGTGTTTCGTCATTTTGCGCGATCGATGGTCGACGTCCTTCTGGACCTTGGACCCCAGGTTCTTGTTCATTGTTTGAATTTCATTTCACAAATTTTCAAGTGGTCATGGCTCAACGTCATTCCGGCCATTGGAACTCGGACCTCTCGCCGCCACCTGAGAAATTTGAATCCACCTACCTTACTTGTCACTATACCAAGAATTTACAGAGATATTAATGGCATTGGGGATATTTAAATGAGCTCTGACCTATCATTTTCACATGACAGGAAGGAATTTGAAGAGCTTTCTGACCCCAACATCCTCTGCCTCTGCACCTGAGATCCAGCTTCGTCGTTCCTCGCGAATTCGACATCAAAATCATTCTGGGATTCGAGGTAGGTTCTCCGCCTACACCTCCTTTCCTTATTTTTGAAAACATTGGTTGAAACTTAAAGGGGAAAATAAAAATAAATTTGAAACTTGGTATGACAGTGCCCCAGCCCAAAAACCCATAAATTAAAAGATTGAAAATCATGAGATTATGGGGCTAAATTCAAGACTGGAGTTTGACCTCCCCGTTGTTGTTCTCCGGAGCAGGTGACTGCATCCCCCAGGCTTGACCCTCTTTGTGGTCATGTGTGGGTTAAACTTAGAAAAATTGACAGTGTCCAAACTCACCCCGGGTCCCGGCCTCCAGACTTCCCCTCCCGGGTTTCTGTTGTGTCGCCGTCGTTCCAAACGACTTTCTTCCTAGTCCTTTCGGACCTCAGACCCCGGACACGTGAAGTGTATCGCAAACCTGTAGGAAATCAAACTGTGAGGGTGTCCTTGGACCTTGGCACTTGGAGTTCCATCCTCACACCGTTGTCCCTATTTCGCCATTTCAAACGGCTACCCTTGAGCGTCTTTCTAGTTCCTGGACCGCGGTCGTGCTTTCGCTCCATGCAATTTAAATTGAAAAACATGGCATCCAAATGCCTTCTGAACCCCGACCATCGAAATTTTGTATCCAAAATTCTATGTCACTTTCGTCGTCCCGAACAGCCAAGCCTGTCCATCTTCCCGGTCGCCAGACCACAAACCTTCATTTGCCGCTGGGTTTTTCGCCAACTGTCAATCTGCCTTGGGTATAACCTTTTAGACTTCCATCCCTAGAACTCTATCCACATTTCGCTATTTCACACGGCTATCCCGGAGCAACTTCCCGACCCTGGCAACGCGGACTCCGGAACCCGTACCCCAGAATGTTGTTTTCCCTACGTTGTTTTAAACAGCCAACCCTAGACGGTTTTCCTGCAGTTGAAGCTCGAATGCTAGAATGATGGTTCAAATGACCTCCAAATTAAAATTTTACTTCGACCCACTTCCTAAAAATGGACCTTCTTTCACACCAACCTTCATTGAACAAATCCAAGATCGAGAAAATTCATTAGGAGTGCCTTGCCTCATTTTCCCTTTCAAACGACATTCTGCCAGAGGAAGTCCGACCCTTGGAACCAAGGTCACCTGTTTTCCTTCTAATGATGTTTTTATCAAGTGTTAGACTTTTCTCAGATAAATTTTGTGGATCTAACCTTGATTTGCAAGAATTTGTTCAAGGCTGCTCTCTCATGTTAATGTTGCTAACTCTCATCTCTTTGTGTAGGATTTATAGAATCTAGTGTAGAGGCCTCTAGGATGGCCAAGGACAAAGGGAAATGAACCACCAAAGCCCCTCGAGGAAAAGAAGACAAAGATTAGATGAAGTATCAATTCCAAGGGGCACCTTTGCATTCCAAGGACAACTTGAAGACCAACACCATCCCTAGGGGGGTGGTCTAATTGGAGCGAATCTTTGACTTGGATCAAATCAAAGATCAGGACTAGCGGGCTAAGAAAGATACCATTAGTGGTCAATGTGACACCTACAACCTCAGAACGGTCGATAATTCTAAGAACATGTTCAATGGTAAGGTGTGCGCTTCTGAGGAAAGAAAGGGTATACTTGAGGCTCTGCAGAAATACCACGATGTCCTTGCCTAGAGCTACGACGATATCAAAATGTATGGTACATCAATTATCACCCACACCATCCCTCTCAGACCAGATGCGAAGCCATTTCGACAGTGGCAGTGCCTTGTCAATGCTTTTCTAGAATTAATAATATACAAGGAAGTAAAAAAGTTGTTGTCAGCCAGGATCATTTTTCCAGTTTGAAATTCTATTTTAAGGAAACTATCCACAGCAAGAACCTCCATGACCACTGTTCATCGGTAGTTGCAGGTCCAGGAACCTTCTCTCTTCCTTTCCCTTTTCCCTTTTTTTAAAGAGATAACCTATGCTAAGGTTCATTGCACATTGTAAATCCAAATTCAATGATAAGATGGAGTTCAAGACTATTGTTTGAACCTACAACAAGAATGCAATAATTTCTTATTCAAAGAACTTTGTTCACAGATCTGATTCTCCTTCAGCTTTGACTCACGTAATACCACCTTGTGATTCCAACAAATCACATCATACATCAACTGATATATTCCAAGCATTGTCATGACCTGACATCCGAGAGACCTTGGGATAGTGTTTGGAAATTTGATTGTGGAAGATTGTCTTTCAAGAGAGGTAACCCACCTACGCATTACTTTTGTGGAGAAGTGCATAAAAAAACCATCAACAGAACTAGCACTAGAAGGAGGGACTTTTGGAGACAAAGTTGGATCAAATCGGGTCCTTCTCCCCTAAGAGATTTCATTGAGTCTTGAGATCTACACCGAACAAAGGGGAATTTCAAGAACTACAGCCCCCTGTCAGAGCTAAAAGAGTTAAAAGAAGGGAACCATCCATATCCAATTCACTAGAACAAATTGCTTCTACTTCACCTCCATCTTCTCCATTATCATTGGCTGTACCGCCTTCCATTCATCTACTCCAAACAACCTTTCAGGCTGTCACTTCATCTGGGTTGAACGTTTCTTTCAGCCAAACACAGTATCAAACCCTGTCGATGTCCCATTACAATTGCCAGTTTGTATGGCACAACCACCTCCACCACCTCCACCCATGGCGTGGTTGGGAAATAACCCGTCCCATTTGGCCTTTAATTTCTATCATGACATGCTAAAGAATCCAGAAAGCTTCTGAACAAAATTCAATGCCCGAGACCCGCAGAAGACTACGAAGGAACATGTAAGGATTTTTGAAATCGCCTTGAAGACTATGCAGATTATATATGAGGACATGGCTTGCAGGCTCTTTCCCTAGTCCCTCGGGGAGGAGGCATTTTATTGGTATGTCAACTTGCCTGCCGAAACAATCAATACTTGGACTCTTCTGAAGGATGCTTTCCTGGAGAAATTCAAGACCCCAGTTAGCCCTGTAGACTCGTACCAAAAATTCATGCCGGTTCAAAGGGAGATCAATGAACTAATCAACTCATTTAATGGTCACTTCCATAGAGCATACACTCGGCTATAGTACCCATACATTTTCAATGATGTTATTGCTTTGCATGTTTATTATGCAACATTGGATAACCTTACTTCAGCTCTGGTAGAAAGAAAGCGACCATCGCCTTCCAGGTTGGTCGATGCATACATTGAGGCCATTATTGCTAGCATGGATTTAGGGCAGAACATTTCTAGTCCGTTGCCTTCTCTTGGGAAAACTGAACATCCTTGTTGAATCTAGTACCACAACTACCTATGGTCCCGCACCTTGGGCAGCCAATGAACCAGGCACCTCTGGTCCCTCACTACTTGTTGCCCCAGCAGCAACATTCCCATCCTCAGCGGTCCTAGGTGTTGGTGTATCTCCAAGTAGCCGAATTCCCACCTTCTCATCAAAATTAGTTGCTTGCACAACTTGTGTCCTTCAGAATTCAGTGTCACAACCAAACAATGTTGAAAAGGATAGGATTGACGAGCTCACAAAGATGATCAAGAAGATGTCCATAGAAATGACGCACTTGAGGAATCAGAACAACCAGCTATAAGCATCACAAAAGAGCATCTAGGCTAACCTTAATCATTATAATCGAGACCATCATGAAAGTTGGGATAGTTGGGATGCCAACACATCGTCCGAGCAAAATTATGACAAATCAAAATTTGGGTTAGAACTTTGATAGAAGGCCCTTCCAAAGGAAAAAATGGGCGTGGAGCACAAGACCCAACAATGGTTGCATTCCCACACCCCTTGATTTGCCTAGCAGCAGTGAGAACACTGCAAGCGGAGTTTACTTGGCTAAGGTCATTTTATCTGGTTGGTGTCGCATACACAAAACAAGTTGGCACTCTGAGCTAGACTGTCTGGAGTTCCAAACTGCTGCCAAAATCTTCCAAGTTGAGGTCTAGAATGCTCTCAAAAATTTGGGGTGCAGAGACAATGTCCCGTCTAACCTGTATGACTCTTCGGTGTTGGTGGTGAATCGGGCTCCTTTCCTAAAAGTCGAGTGCAACACACTGGAGTAGGAGGGTGCCAATTCGGGCAACAATGAGAAAGTGAAAGAGTTCAGTTTTGAAAGTCCTTCGACTCAAATTTTCAATTCAATAAATAATGGTCCTAAAGAGGATAAAGAAGAGCCTAGGGAGGACAAAGTCCAAATGTTTCACCAAAGGACTACCTCTTAGAACCTCAGGAATAGGTAGGTCGGTGGTCATGCTGGAGGTCCTTTTACGACCTCCACTCTGCCGAATAATTTCAGCACCCCTCCTGATCCAAATGTGAGCAATAACTCGGGTTTTCCCCATACACCCACATGATACCTCAGCAAGAACAAACAACAGAACCATGGCCAAACCCAACTCACTACCTCCTCCCAAAATGTTTCATATGATCAAGAAGTCAAGAAAATGGGGGAGTACATTGCTGAAGAATTTAAAAGGGTGAAGTTAAGCGTGTCCGCCTTTGAGCTATTAAAGGTGCCTACCGTCAGGAATGCCTTTTTCAGAATGATAAATGGGACTCAATTGGGGTAAACTCAAGAAGCTCTTGCTAAGAGGGTTTCCTTCGACGACCACCAAAATGAGTCGATCGTTAGACAAATCTTCAACGATAAGGTTGACCCACCTCCAGGAAAGGAAGCAAACAAGAAGTCTGGCAAAGTAAGAAGAGGGAACAAGTGAGGTTTTCCTTGTATTATGTAGCCTGCCTCCTAATCTAGCCAATTCCTTTCAGAGCACATAAGTGTTGATAGAATCTGACAATGAAGAGTCAGGAGAGGATGACAATCTTGGGTTGTTGGACGACTTCAAAAATTTCATGGAAAAATGCGTACAAGACCAACTTAGTTTGGTAGCCCGAATGAACTTTCAGGAACTCTTGCTACCTAATTGGTGTAGGGTATATAATGTTGGTCATTTCGAGTTTGACTGTTGTTTGTGTCAACACCGCCCGAACAAACGTGTTTCACCCCTACACCTCCCTAAATGGTTACTAAAATAAAGGCCCCACCAAGGGTGAAATTCAGATCTTTTGGTTCTGCGTTCAAAGATTCTCTTGGATTTTGGACATTGCGCTTTGACAGGTCCAAATCCAAGCACGAGGCTAGAGTAGGTTTCGAATTGATCAGTCCCAGAGGTAAGTCATACTTTGTTGCTCACATAATTCAGTTTTATTGCACCAATAACATAGCAGAGTATGAGGCCTTATTCTTGGGCCTCTTGATGGCTTTAAGAAAAGGCATCAAAATGCTCCAAGTGTTTGGGGATTTGGAGTTGGTCGTAAAGCAAGGTAGGAAGATCTATTCCTGTTATGATCAAAGACTCACCAACTACAAGCACTGGGTGTGGGATCTACTGGAAGGACTGGATGCTTTCAATATCCAATTGATCTTGTGTTCTCAGAATCATACTACCAATGCCTTGGCACAGGCAACAAGCATGCTACAACCACTATCCCTATCTGGCCTCAAAATATTTAGGGTGGAACTCACCTTCATCCCATCAGTGCCAGATAACCTAGCCAACTTCTAGGTGTTCAATGATGAAAAACACATCCTAGATTTTATTACCAATTCGGATGTGTTTGCTACATAGATAATCGATGAGGTTGAACCTCAAAAGGCTGACCTGGATATAGAGGGGATCATCAACTTGAATACCAACACCATACCTAGGGGGATGGTCTAATTGGAGCGAATATTTGACTTGGATCAAATCAAAGATCAGGACTAGCAGGCTAAGAAAGATACCATCAGTGGTCAATGTGACACCTACAACCTCGGAATGGTCAAGAATGCTAAGAACATGTTCATTGGTAAGGTGTGTGCTTCTGAGGAAAGAAAGGGTATACTTGAGGCTCTACAGAAATACCACGATGTCCTTGCCTGGAGCTACGAGGATATCAAAATGTATGATACATCAATTATCACCCCCACCATCCCTCTTAGACCAGATGTGAATCCATTTCGACAACGACAATTCCCTGTCAATGCTTTGCTAGAACCAATAATATACAAGGAATTACAAAAGTTGTCAATGTTTTGGTTCTTGTTAGAAAGACAAATTGGGAAATCAGATTGTGCGGCGACTTCCGCAACCTGAATCGAGCCTCAAAAAAAGATAACTATCTTGTAGCTTCATTACATGAGGTGTTGCAGATAGTAAACGGCTCTTAGATGATGCCCTTCCTAGATGAATATTTGGGGTACAATTAGGTCATGGTACATTACGAAGATTGACACAAAATGACATTCACCACCAAATGGGGAACTTTCGCTTATAGATGAATTCCATTCAGACTAATCAATGTTGGTGCTGCTTTCGAGTGCGCCATGGATATTTCTTTCAAGGACCTAATCGACAAGTGCATAATAATATACATGGATGATTTGATAGTGTTCTCAAAGCAGCAGGGTAATCACGTCATTGACCTATGCAATGTCTTTGAAAGATGTCGCAAATTCAGGGTTTCCCTTAATCCAAAGAAGTGTATCTTTGGTATCAATGAAGGGAAGCTCCTTGGAAATGTTCTATCAGAGAGGGGAATTTCTATCGACCCCGAGCATGTCCAATCAATCATGAAGATTCAACTACCAGGCAACAAAAAGGAATTAAAATATTTTTTCAGAAAGATCAACTTTGTCCACAAGTTTATCACAGGCTTCGTGGAAATCATCAAACCACTCAATGTTATGCTAAACCATGAGGCCAAGGTCGAGTGGACCCCAAATGAAAAGTAGGCTTTTGGTGAAATTAAGAAGGTAATTACTGAGGCCCCTGTGCCAGTCAACCCCAACTACCTGAAGCCCTTCTACATCTACTCATTCACTTCAGATCATTCGTGTGCCAGTATCTTGACACAGATGGACAACGAGGGGAGAGAACATCTGATTTGTTTCATGGGTAGCCCTTTGAAAGATGTCAAACTATGCTATTGCAACATCAAAAAACAAGCTTATGCCCTTGTTAAGGGGGTCAATAATTTCAGGCATTATATCCTGCATAATAAAGTGTTTTCTATAGTTCTTCACCCTGCGGTGAAGACATTGCTCATGTCAAACGAGCTAGGAGAGGGAAGGGAAAAATCGATTGCATTGTTGCAGGAGTACGATGTGGAAATCCAGCCAATGAGGTTGATGAGAGGGCAGGCACTTGGAAAAACAATGGCGGAAGTGGTTATTGAGGTTGGGCTTGAACTCACAATGCAGTAGTACCAGCTGGAAGATGTTTCTCCAGGGGAATGGTATGATGACATAGTATATTACCTGTTGAATCATTAATTTCCACCTCATCTACAGGGGGTCAAAAGGAAAGCCCTTAGATTGAAAAGAAGTAGTTAAATTTACATGGTTCCTTATTGTACAAGAGGAACCATGAAGGTATCTACTTGAGATGCCTTGGTAAGGAAGAAGTTGTTCATGTTCTCAGAGATTCCATGATAAGTTCGGGACTGGTCACAGTTTTGGCTTATCAACTGTGCATCAGATATTGAGATTTGGGTATTATTGGCCCACCATTTTCAAGGACACTCACGATCATGTCCGTACCTGCCATGTATGTTAGACCACTGCCACCTGAGAAAGGAATGTTGTTGTCCCGTTGCAGCCTACTTTGGAGGTAAGTTCGTTCACATAGTGGGGTCTCGAATTCATTGATCTGGTAATACCTCCATCATCTATTAGACACTGGTACATTTTGAACACTTCTAATTATTGTAATAGGTGGACAAAACCAATCGCTTGTAGGCAATGCACAACTAAAGTAGTAATTAATTTTCTGAAAATTTTTTATTTTAAATCGCTTTGGTTGTCCTTATGCGCTAGTATGTGATAATGGTCCTGCATTTGCTTCATTAAAATTCATGGGTTGGGCCTTTGATTATGGTATCGCCCTTAATTTTTCCTCCAATTATTATCCTCAAGGAAATGGCCTTGCTAATTCAACCAACAAGAACTTGATCACTATGATCAAGAAATTACTAGATAGGAATCCCAAAGACTAGCATACCCACCTTTGTTTTTCCCTTTGAGAAGACCATACTTGCCACAAGGCTTCCCTTGGAGAATCCTTGTACCATCTCATTTATGGCTTGGAGCTTTTTTCCCCATACACTTGAAAATCCCTACCCTCCAATTCATCAATATTTTTTTATGAAGGGGGAGACCGCAGAGAAACTCACCTCGCCGAGCTGCTACACCTAGAAGAAGTATGAGACCGTGCAATAGAAAATTTCACCAAACATCAGGGCGTAGTAAAAATATGGTTCGACCACCAAGCCAAAATTAAGGCCTTCCACATTTTTGATCTAGTCCTTTATTGGGACAATGCCCACAAGAAGAAATGGGGACATAAGAAATTTGACAAGCTTTGGCTTGGCCCCTTTCAGATTGCTGAAATCCTTGGAGATAATGCTTTTCATTTAAAGACTTTGACTGGTGAAGATGTCCTGGTGCCTGTCAATGATCAACACCTCAAGCATTACTTTCAAGCTTGAGCTCTTCTAGAGTTTTTTGTGTAAATACCTGTACATAGGTTAAGATAGGTTTCCCTGCTTTGTCCTTTTATTTTTCTCGTTTCCCGACTACTTTTGTTTTGACCTTGGAAGAGTCTCCAAGTTTTATTGTGGTGGTCATGCTTGGATCGATAAACGGTTTTCCCTGTTGCCTGCTCTTGTGTTTTTCTCTAGATAAGCCTTCATTCCCTATTGCTAGCCTCTAAGAGCCCCTAAGCATTGTTTTTCCAACTTTCAAACTCTAAACGAACCAGGATGGTGTCCCGCTTGAATTTCTTGCATCTATCATGGAACACACAAAAAAATTTTAAAATTTGCAAAGAATGGTATGGTGATTACTAGGAAGGCTAGATAAGTGAAAAATCTAAAGTCTGCTCCAGTGACCACTATGATTCCCAAGCCCATAGTAAACTTCGTTGCATACATGATTGAACAAAAAGAAAAAGAAAAATGTTGAAAAGAAATAAAATACGAAAATAGACAATATAAAGGCAACAACTATATGGGTGTGCGAATATCTCTACCAGGGCTATGGATGCCTAGCTGGTAGTAGAACTATGTTTGTGGGGTCACAGCTACAACTTCATTGGGGCTATGGACATTTGACTGGCAGCAGAGCAATGCCTAGGTTACTTTTGGGGTATGGAAAACTATGTAGCTTGTCCATCCCAATCAGTGGTTGCCCATGCTATCTCTAAGGGAAGGAAATGAACTCATCAAGAACACACCTCCATGATGATGTCGCAACGTGATTCAATTTTTCCTTCCTTAAATTACTCTTAGTTCAATTTTGAAAATCAGCTTTGGCATGCGAAACCAGAGATCATGGGTTTAGAATGAATATTTATCTCTAGAACGTCAAGAGCATTCTCCTAGTAGAGTTTCCATTTATTGTGCCTCTTGCACACACTCCCCTTTTGGAATAGGGACCCTCTCTTTTCTTTTGGCTTTCCAGGTCATTTTGCTTTGCCTCATTTTGCGTGCCATTTTTTTTGTGTCCTTGATGGTCAACAAATTCTCAAAAGTAACATTTTAGGGTTGACCTAATTTTCCCCTCTGAAAAGTGCTAAGTCTTGACCCCTTTTGGGATTTATCTAACTGTTGGCCTTTCTGACATCTATGGCATCTTCCAGGCCTGGACCCTAGGGTTTTCCCTCTCGAGTTTCCCTTCATGGGTTTCCGTGTCGACTTCACCATTCTCCACGACCAACAATCGACATCTTCCTGGCCTCCGGATCCCGATGCCATGATGGTTGTCTAAACTATTTTCTAAACTTGACGGCTCTGCCCATTTGTCTTCTCGGACAATGGACCCCGACTCTCGGATTTTTGTCCCAAGAATTTCATTTGTGTTTCGCCATTCTGTGCGGCTATTGGTCGACGTCCTTCCAGACCTCAGACCCCAAGTTCCTATTCGTTGTTTGACTTGTATTTCATATATTTTCAAGCGGTTGTGGCTCGACGTCTTTCCAGCCACTGGAACCCGGACCTCCCATCGTCGCCTAGGAAATTTGAATCCACCTACCTTAATTGTCACCGTACCGAGCATTTACTAAGATATTAATGGCATTGGGGCTATTTAAATGATTTTCGACCTATCATTTTCACATGAAAGGAAGGAATTCGAAGAGCTCTTTGACCCTAGCATCCTCTACCTCCGCACCCAAGATCTAGCTTTGTCATTCCTCGCGAATTTGACATCAAACTTCTTCGAGGATTTGAGGTAGGTTCACCCCCGACACCTCCTTTCCTTCTTTTAGAAACCATTGGCCAAAACTTAAAGGGGAAAATAAAAATAAATTTAAAACTTGGTATGACAGTGTCGCGGCCCAAAAACCCATAAATTAAAAGATTGAAAATCATGAGATTACATGGCTAAATTCAAGACCAGAGTTTGACCTCCCCGTCGTTGTTCTCTGGAGCAGGTGACCGCATCCCTCGGGCCCGGACCTCTCCATGGCCATGCGTGGGTTAAACTTATAAAAATTGATAGTGTCCAATCTCACCCCGGGTCTCGACCTTTGGACTTCCCCTCTCAGGTTTCCGTTGTGTCGTCACCATTCCAAATGACTTTCCTCCCATGTCCTTCCAAACCTCGGACCCCGAACGTATGGAGTCCGTCACGAACCTGCAGGAAACCAAACTGCAAGGCTGTCCTCGGACCCCGGCACCCAGAATTCTATCCCCGCACTGTTATCCATGTTTTATTGTTTCAAATGGTTTCCCCTGAGAGTCTTTCCAGTTCCCAGACCCCGCTCACGCTTTTGCTCGATGCAATTTAAATTGGAAACTATTGCTTCCAAAATCCTTCCATACCCTAGCCTTCGAAATACTGTATTGAAAATTCCATGTCACTTTTTCCACCTCAGACAACCAATTCTGTCCATCTTCCCGGCCGTCAGACTCTAAACCTCCATCCGCCATTGGGTTTTTCGCCAACTGTCAATCTGCCTCGAGTATAACCTTTCAAACTTTCATCCCCAAAATTCCATCTGTGTTTCGTCATTTCGCATGACTATCTCAAAGCAGCTTCCCGACCCCTGCAACCCAAAGTCTGGAACTCGAATCCCAGAATGCTATTTTTCCTATGTTGATTTAAACAACCAACCCTGGATGACTATCTTGCAGCTGAAGCTCGATTGCTAGAATGATGGCCCAAATAGCCTCCAAATCAAAAATGGACTTTGACCCACTTCCTAAAAATGAACCTTCTTTCACACCAACCCTTCATTGATCAAATCCAAGATTGAGAAAATTCATCGGGAACGCCTTGCCTCATTTTCCCTTTCAAATGATATGTTTCCAAAGGAAGTCTGACCCTTGGAACCCAAGTCACCTGTATGCCTTCTAATGATGTTTTTATCAAGTGTTAGACTTTTCTCAGATAAATATTGTGGATCTAACATTGATTTGCAAGGATTTATTCGAGGCCACTCTCTCATGTTAATGTTGCTAACTCTCGTCTCTCTCTGCAAGATTTATGGAATCTGGTGCAGAGGCCTCTAGGAAGGCCAAGGGCAAAGGGAAAAGAACCACCAAAGCCCCATGAGGCAAAGAAGACAAAGATCGGATGAAGTATCAATTCCAAGGGGCACCTTTGTATTCCAATGTCACAACCAGTTGGAAGAACATCATAGACACCAATATTGGGCAAATCGATATTGATGAATTTATGCAAAGGGTAAGGGTAGACCCAAAGATAGACAATGCATAGCTCATTAAAAGAAGAAGACTTGCCGAAGTTGTAGGTTTCCCGCTCGCCTTGGTGGCCCTCGAGATGGTAATGGCATGTCAAGAGGCATACCAAATTGAAACAACAACCATCTTGGATAGGGATGGCAACATCCTGGTTGATATGTCCCTTGTTGGGATAACTAACACCTTCCATATCCCCACCTTCGAAATCATGGAGGCCCCAACCGTAGAGGAGTGTAAATCATTATGGGATCAGGATCCTGTAAAGTGCAAGAAACTAATCAACCAATATTGGTTGAAAAACAGGCGGGCCAGTGCTGCCAAAGTTCACTAAGAGCTCTACCATAGTGACTTCGTTGAAGACTATCACGACTTGGTCACCCTACTGAGTAGAGTAATGGTCCTTCCTATTGCATCCTTCTTCAAAGAATGGATGTTGTACTTTGTTGAACAAATTATCCATGGGAGTGACACTGCATTCTATTAGGGGGAGATAATCAATAATTGCTTTCAGGAGCAATTCGTCAATGTAAGAAAGACCTCCAAATTCTACATGACATATTACCTTTTTTACCCCCTTTCCGATCAATGACATTATCATGGATTGTCTGCAATGCCCAATGAGGCACCAGGAATAGAGCTCAAGCCCTACGACAGATACCCATAGCTGCAATACAGGAATTTCAAGCAGGACTACTATCGGGTGAATGATGCTTTTATTGCATATATCATTCAGTCTCTAGGAGGTGATTTTGAGAGAAGAGTCTTTCACAGTGCTAGGGCCCTTCTCAAGCACTAAGCCTTCCTATTCATACAATTCCCTAAGTTCACCTACATACACGCCCAAGGATTCATAGAAAGGCCGAATAAGTTGCCCTGGTACCCTAATGACCAGATTATACTATTGGAGCTAACATGGCAGCTGTGACATATCCACCATATTTTGAGCAGTAAACATCTGGCGGGAACCCCCCATCCCCTAGAACTTGGACAATGTTTGTATCAAATTCATACTTCCCAATGTGCGGGCAACTCAGAAAAGGAGCTAGTCGAATATCACTTCAAGCAGGATACAGCTAGGCCACAGATGGACCCATACGGTCACATTAAAAGGCACTTGGAATAGATTATGCCCACCTCCAACATGTTGATGATTTTTGGGCTAATTGCAAAGACAAAGTTGAAGTGCGGGTACAACATTATATGCGTATGATTGCCTAATTCATGAAAAGAGTAAACTTGTGTCCAATTCTAGATCAGCTAGAAGAAGATGAGAGCACAGTGATCGACCCAATGTATAGTGCCATTGCAAATCTACCACTACCTTTAATTTATTGGGACGTGTCAAAGGTTGATGACCTTGACATTCTTACAAATCTCGTTGAGGCTTGTACAAAGGCATGGATCAGTGGGTAGGTTGCTCGACTAAAGAAACAAGGAGTCGCCTTGACGTTCAAGGGAATCGAGAATAAGCCAAGTGATTCTGATAGTTGGGTGGTTGCTACTATGATTGGAGAAACACCTAAGTCTTCATCGTCTATTAACTTAAGAAAGAGGAAGGAGCTTGATGAGCAGCAACATAATCCAAAGGTGTACGCCAAAGAGGCCTCAAAGGGCGAGCCTCCTAAGAAACATAGAATAATGGGGAGCATCACGAAGATTCCTGTGATACCTAAGGATCCACTCTACGAAGGTGAGGAGATGGAGGCTGACCCACCAAGGTCTCCACCCACTTCATCTATTGCTACTATTGCCATCATTCCACCCACTTCACTTGCAATAGTTTCTTTCTTTCTGCCTGTGTTGGACATTTTTGTCCACCTTGCCTCCACTTCTCCAATCGTACAGGTCATATCGGTAGATTCATCCTCTACCACAACATCGCCAATCTCATCATCCTCCATGTCTCCTTCCCTTCCACCCACTTAATCTATTGTTGCAATTCCTTCCCTCACTCTCCCATAGTCCTTTTTTAAATATATCTAAAACATGGCATCCAAAATTTTGGGAATTCTTCCAAATCCAATGGTGCAAGCTGTAATAGCCCAAGCAATGGTTAAGGCCCCATCTCTCCCTCATAAAAAACCACTGAGGATGGAGTCAATAATGCAAATCGAGGATGAGCTCGAGCGACAGAAACAGGAGGCAGTCAAGAGGCCAAAAGATGAGGAATTTGTGTATCATGAGTATCCCATCTATGAACATCGGGTTATCGATGAGGTGGCCTATGAGTCTTCCAATGAGGGTAGCAAGGATCAAGGAATGAACATAATCCAGGAGATGGTTGATCTAGAGCTCGATGCAAAGTGGAACAAGCAAGTTAAGGAGATCAAAGACAAAGAAGCTGAAGGAAAACTTACAATTGAAGAATGAGTTGTTGTTCTAGGGACTGAAGGTAGTAGGTCTCCTATGGAAGGACATGGTCAAACCCCAGAGCATGAGGAAGAGGCATCCTTCCAGGAATATGAATAAGAGGGTAAACCCGAGGAAGATGAGCATGCCTAGGAAGAAGAAGAAAAGGGTGCTAAAAGGGAAGACCACCCTAAAGAGCAGCTACTCACCAAATCTCCTACCAAACACATAACTCTTTTACAAGATTCTAATGAGGAGAAGGAGGATGCAAGGTCTAAGTAGGAGACCCTTACTATCAAGGCCATTAATCTTAGGGTGGAGGACAACAAAGGTCAATAGGAATCACCCAAGGGAGGACCTCAGATGCCCGATTGATTAGAAAGGTAGCTCAAAAAGAGAACTCCTGCCATAAAGGATTTGAAAGCAAGGTTGGAGGCAATACTTGCTAGAGCTTAGATTAAGACCAAGAAAGAGAAGAAGCCAAGAATTAGATCAAAGATAATGATGGATGCCTTCGGATCCAGGGCAATGCAAATAGCTACGTTGGTGGTATGAGAAAAGGGAATAAGCTATAATGTCTCCACCATTGACTTGGGAGTGGCTACTAGGGAACAAAAGGTCGACCACTTCTAGGAATCAGTTGCCACAATGGTGCACCTTATCTAGCAGGATAAGGTTTCAAAGGAAGAGCTCAAGGCATAGGTGGTTAATCTTTCAACCTACATTCAACAATGGTCATCTCCTGATGAATAGCCTACTGCATCATCGGCCCCACTGTAGTTGTTGTCCCAGGAACATATTAACAAGATGGAATGAGGAAAAATTTGGATAAGACCACAAAAACTTGGTTTTGGCAGGTCTTGGACATTGAAAATATGGGCATCAATTTGGCTGTCCAAAAAGCGAAGAGGTTCCTGGAAATACAAACGTCTCTTGAAGGCACGAGGTGAATCTGTGAGGAGTTCCCAAAGAAGTATAGGGCTGCCTATCCAAAAATTGAAGCTATCCTCACACTGTTAAGCGAAGTTTGGGAAAAGGACCTTGCCTTCAAAGATGATGACCATTGGTTGGTGGATGTATGGAAGTGGGACTTTGATCAACGAAAGGGGAGGCTGCAACAGATCTTAGAAAGAATAATTCTGAATATCGAATGGGTCAAGGAGGCCAGAGGAGATTGTGCTAAATATCTCAAGCTGATAATAGGGTACAAGATACCTACTATTAGGATCAATCCAAAAATCATAAAGCCACACTTCCAAAGAAGGATGGAGAAGGGAATGTCAGCCGAAGTCACCACATATTTTATGAGCTATGCTTCTCGAGCCTTCTCCTAGTATGATCTTTTCAAGGAAAACTCTGTCAAGTATGGCGAAGACTAGGAAAAGCTCATTAACAACTCCAAGGAATGAAATTACCAAGTGTTAAGGTCTGGTATCATTGAGGTCGACAAGCTTCAACTGGTAATCTTGATATTCATGGAGTATACGGCTTTGAAGAAGCGAGAAGGAAACCCTGTCATTGATGAAGAATTTTTGAAGGAGTAGCTGCAGCAAAGGGCAATCAGCAAAAAGACAAAACTGCTACAGTGTTGCCACTAAAAGACAAAATAGGGAAAAGATAAAAGATGTTTTCAAAATGTAATATATTTGGGGGTAGGTGAAACCATGTTGTAAAGTGAATCTTCGCCACATGATAGAATTGAATCTTGGCCACTCATTTTTCTTTTTGAAAACTATAAATAGAGGTCTCCTCCTCTCATTTTAAGAGAGTTGAGTTGTTGTAAAGGCATGCTGCAGAAATTGCAATAGAAATATAGTGCATTTGGTGTATTTTGGATTTCTTCACATGTTTCATGATTCTTCTCCAATAAGTTAAGATTCTAGTTTAAGTTATGTTTTTGTTCTTAGTTGCCTTTTAGCTATCCTTGGTAGATTTAGTAATGTTGTCTTTAGTTGTGAAGATCCCTATTGTGTGTATGATTTTCTTGTCCATAATTTTAATCATTTGTTGTTGGTAGGTGACTGTGCAAAGTTAGTTTGGACCATGATTCTATAGCTCCTCTTTAAACTTCATCTTTATTCACATCTGTATAGCGAATGAATGATGAAAAATATGCAGTCCTTAGAAGATAGCATAGATTTCATGACATTGTGAAATTTTTGATTAAGTGAAATTATATTTTAAGGAAACTATCCATAGCACGAACCTCCACGATCACTATTCATCAGTAGTTTTAGGTCCAAGAACCTTCTCTCTTCCCTGCCCTTTTCCCTTTTTTTTAAGAGATAACCTATGCTAAGGTTCATTGCACATTGTAAAGCCAAATTCAAGGATAAGATGGAGTTCAAGACTGTTGTTTGAACCTACAACAATAGTGCAGTAATTTCCTATTCAAAGAACTTTGTTCATAGATCTGATTATCCTTTAGCTCTGACTCATGTAAGCCCGCCTTGTGATTCCAATAAATCACATCATACATCAACTGATATATTCCAAGCATCGTGATGACCTAAAATCTGAGAGATCTTTGGATAGTGTTCTCCAATTTGATTGTGGAAGATTGTCTTTCAAGAGAGGTAATGCACCTATGCATTACTTGTGTTGAGAAGTACATAAAAACACCTTCAACGTGTATAGGTTCAAGGGTTCATCCAATAGTCTTTACGACCTAGGGTTGAGAGATATTATTTAGGATTGATGGTATATGATATAGGGTTTAGGGTTGAGTGTATATGGTTGAGGTTTTATTATATAGGCCTTAGGGTCCAAGGTTGAGCGATAGGGTTTCTGGTCAAGAGGGTATATAGTATAGGATTGAGGGTTGATGTTTTATCTTATAGGATATTAAGGCTTAGGGTTGAGGGATATGGTATAAGGTTGAGGGTATAGGATATAAGGTTTAGGTTTGAGAGTATAGGGTTTAGGGTTGAGTAGGGTTGAGGGTATAGGGTATATGGTTGAGTATATGTTTTAGGGTTTAACCTATTGGATTTAGTTCCTAGGTTTGAGGGATACGATTTAGGGAACTTATGATATAGGGTATAGGGTTTGGGGTTATAAGTATAGACTTTAGGGTTGAACCTCACAGCTCCCCCTCTCTACCATCCTCCTCATCTCTATTGTTCTCTATCTCACTTCTCTCCCCCCCTAGATCTACCTCTCTCTATCCACTATCTACCTAGATATCTCTAAATCTCATATTTCTACCCCCCTTCCTACCTCTCCCCTCATACCTCTTTATCTACCTCTCCCTACCTCCATATGTAGATATATCTTCTCTATATCTCACATATCTCTATTTCTCTTCCTCTCTTCTCTATATCTCACTTCGCTCTATCTTCTCTCTCCCTTCAATATATCTAGAAATTATTCATTATTTAGGGTGTAGAGGCTATGGTTTATGGGTTTAGGGATTAAATTTAATTTTGTAGGTTTTAGTTTTTGTAGTGTATAAAAATATATCCCTTTACATTTTCAAACTTGTTTCGGCCCTCCCTGCTAAAATTGGGCTTCTTTATACCTTATTTGGTCCTATTTTGCATCCGAAAGCCTTATTTAATGCATCTTTCCAAGGATAATCCCAACACATATCTAATGACCAATCATAATTTAATGATTTTGGATTGTACGACATGGATCTAGTGATATGGTACTCATACGCCACCTTGGGTGTATGGGTCCTACCTAATTTTTGGGGCCTAGTCTTGAATTTGGCATAGAACTTAAACATTTCTTGAAATTTGTGTCCTAAGAATAGCCTATTGGGACTCATATGCCCCAACTGGCATATGAGTCTCATTTACCTTGAACCTATTTTAAATTCAAATTCTTGGTAGGATTTTATTCTCCTATATCTTATGTTAGTTTTTAGTGTTGTAATTTTGGAAAATTTGGCATAAACAAATATAAATACAAGGTTATTTCACATATTTTCTCCTAAACTTTCAAGTATTCAAGCACTATAGAAAATTTATGATCAAGAGAGTTTCTAAGAGAATACAGGAGCATTCAAGAGTTTATTATCAAGCATTTTGGATATACATTCAAGATTCAAGCATCATGCAGAATTTTTAATGCATCATGTGTGTTTTTGAGCTAACATTTGTGATGTAGGGTTTTATGATTCAAGAAAGCATTCAAGTCAAGATCCATATTATTCAATCAAGAATCAAGATCCACGTCCACTAGATCCATTTAATACAATTTTACAGCCTTTGTTACAAGGGTTTTGTGAGTTGCAACATAGCTTATTTGTTCACTCATGATTCCTTCATTCTATTTCATTTCGTTTCAACGTTTGATTACCAAAACGGGGTTTGACCAAGGTAAACATCTATCTACTAACAAAATGTTTTTCCCTCTATTTGATGTGTTCTTTATAGATTTAGGTTGAGTATCCATTGAAGAGAAATATTGGATAAATTTTTCAAAGTTGTCACCTTCCCCACAAGATTACCAAAAGTTACCTATAGGTCAAAAATCAGTGTTTAAGACTCAAAGATTGGAAGGGAAAGAATCTATAGGAGATCACTAGAGGATATAAAATTTTAATATGAACCCTGATACTAGTACTAAATCACCACTTGTGGTGTATGAGTCCCAATATACTTTTTTTCAAACATTTTCTATAGATCCTGGTTTAGCAGTTGCAAATTCTGGTTTCAACCTAAAACCCTAAATGAGGACTAAATCGCCCCTACTAGAATATGAGTTCCAGTGTGCATTCAAAGTCAAATTTTTGGGAGTGCATACATTGTTTCAAACATATTTAGTTTTCTTGATGCCCCTCTCTTCATTCTCAATTCATTATTCTAGTTTTAAAGTTTCATTTCTTAGATTACATAGTTAGATGTGCACATTGCATTCATCTATTTCTTTCTAAGACTTTTCTTAGTGGTGAACCCCCTTTAGTATTTTATCACACCTAGTAAATCATCCTAACCATATCCCATTCCTCAATCAAGTCAATTGGTTTAGGTATCTTTCTTTCCTTGAATGAAATAGAGAGAAATAGGTATCCCCCCTTAGTGTGTGTGTTCCATCTCTTAAAAGGCGGAATCACACCCCTATTTCCTTCATTTAATTTTGGTCAACCTATCATTTGGACATCTTATTTATGATTTGGAGTGCATCATAGTCCTATTTATAGCTTACATTAACTTTGCATTAGGTCTTGCATTAGTTAATCTGCATTTAGAACTTCTAAATCTTGCATTAGTGAAAATGCATATAGGTTGCACTTTTGCATCTTGTATAATTGAATTTCATTTGAAATTTTTAGTTGCATATTCAAGGCATCACACAAACCAGAAAACCTAAGATTCACTTAGAATTTACTGAATTTAGTGTCAAAACCCTAATCTAGGACTCATATGCAAGTGGTTTTACTTGATTTATGGGAATTTTGTGTTGATTGTTTATCAACATTTGAACCCTTCAAAAACATGAATTGAGACTCATAATAACTTTTGGGTGATTTTGTCCCATGTTAGATCTCAAACTGCATTTTACAACATTAAAACCCTGTTTGTGTGCCTCTGTTTGTTTTTGTTAGACTTTTGTTTCAGATTCTTCAGTTTTTGTTATTTTCATTTCATTTGATGTGGATTAATTTTGTGCATTTGTAAACATAAGAATTGGAATTAAATAATAGCATTTATCTTGTGTTCATTGCATTTAGCTTACATTTCTTGATCATCCTTTGCATGAGATTTACAACTTGGTGTCCTATTAATAATATTCTAGTGAGACGAAGTTCGAGAATCATGTCATCTTGCAATAGCACACTTGTCATGGATCTTGGGTTATCTAGCTCTTTCACTCATAGTGTTGACACCAGTTCACTAGGTATGGACATACCCTTAACAACTCTTTGCCTTCAAGTAGTAAGACAAGTGTTGAAATAATGGTTGCTAGTGTTCCTAAATAAAAAATAATCCAAATCCATGAAGAGTTATCAAACCTACAACATCAACTGAGTACTTAAAATATTTCCAACATTTTTATTCCTACCATAGATAACATACACTACATGATTGAAAGTTAAGGAGTAGAACGTGTGTGTAACTTGGCTCAGATTTTTGGAAAATATCTTACCTCAATGACTACTTGTGCTCAACCTCCAAACAATGTACAAAGTTAACGAGGAACCCAAATTCCTCCTCCTACAACCATTGTATCTATTCCCACCTATACCAACCCTCAAGTTACAACAATGATGCAACCTACTAGTAATGTCTTTCCTACATTGGGTATTTCCACTAGCAATCCAAGTACCTTTGTGGTATATCATGTCATATCTCCTACCACTTTACCTCCCATATGCATCCCATTCACTTCCCCCTCAAACCCATATACACCTCCACCATATTCTCAAAATACAACCAATGATGCCATCCTTAACCAACTTTTACAAAAAAAACATCCCTTCTAAATCAAAATTTCCAACCTAAATCCTATGTCAAAATAAATCCCTTATCCTTAGGAATATTAATAACATCAATACTACAAGGTATAGAGATTCCTAGGTTTGAGAAATATGGAGGAAAATGAGATTCTTCTAACCATGTTTCCACTTATATCGCCTTATGTAGTGATTTTTTCCTTGAGGATAAGCTCTTGGCTAAGCTTTTCCCTAGGTCCTTGAAAGATACCGCTTTAGAATGGTTTTCCTCATTACTAAAAAAATCAATTTGTTCATTCAATGAAATTGTTGAGGACTTTACTAACCATTTCCAAGTGCACATGACTCCTAAGATTACCTTAGCTGATTTGATGATATGTAAGCAAAAAGATGATGAAAAAGTTACTAACTTCATTTCATGATACCAATCACTTTATTCCCAAATCAATGTAAAGATTCTTGATCCTCGCCTTTAATACATGTTCATTGATAACTTGAAAAAAAAGATACAAGATAATATTGGCATGGTGAAGTTTCTTTCCTTTATATACTTGTGTACTATCCTTCGTGATTACCAAAAATCGATTAGTAGTCGTGAAACAAAACCCACCTCTAGCCATCTTGAAAAGTCTCAATCCACAAACCAAAACACTTACCAACCTTTTAGAAATAGAATAAAGGATTCATTCAAATTAATTCCCCTCAACCAACCCAACATGTTGATACCCAAGTGGCTACTATAAATAAGACAACTCCTTTCATATTTAGGGATCCAACTAGACAATTTACTCCCTTACCTAATACCCTCCATAACACAATGTTATAACTCCTAGAATATAAAATGATCACCTTATCTCTCATTAATATTCTCGATCCTAATAATCCTTTACCTCTGAATTTATATCTAATTCATATTGCCATTATTTCTACTCAAATGGTCATGACATGTAACAGAGCAAGAATCTTAAACAGATTGTACAAGACCTCATTGATTCTAATCGAATTCAAATTAGAGGTTCTAATGATCAAGGAAATAATTGTGTTGCCCTTCATAACCAAAACTTGCAAATATTTACCAACCCTATGCCAAACCATGATATTTCATTTGCCAAAGCTAGTGAAACTAAGAAGAATGATGTGATGAATGTTGACACAGATGATGACAACATGGATACTATTGAACAAGGCCCTATGGATACTGATAAGGAAGGTCTTATGGATGATATGTTTGGATTGATTGAAATTGAACCTCATAAGGGTTGAACTAAAAATCCTCTTGGTATTTCTTTCTCATCTAAAGATATAATATGAAATGAACCTGATGGTCATCTTTACATAGTTGATCGAATCAATGATAAGCCCACTAATGGGATATTAATTGATCCGGTATGTGGAGAGAATGCGATCACTGAATAATTCTTACTTGTGCATGAATTTTTTTTTCATGAATAGGTAGATATCTATATTAATATATAAATATAAAATACATACTCACAAAAAAGGATGGGTGGTAAAATAGGCACACCCCGAGAGTCACATGGGCATAGCCCAAAAAATTTTTAAAAAAATTACTTGGGCCTAGCCCAGAAGTCCATAATCATAACGTCATAAAAATATGCCATCAAGCGACCAGAGCAGTTCTCTCAGAGCCAAGAGGGTCTTTTTCATCCATATTTCCTCCCCATACATCAATGGGTTCAGGAGTGACGTCGGGAGATGGACTCGAACCATCATTAGCTTCCTTTTCCTTTTTTTATCTTCCTTGTGTTAGGGCGCTATTTCAAGCACCAAATGTAGAAAAATATTATCAGAGTTCGGACAACCAGAGGTGCTGCTAGGAGGGGTATCAAAGGGCCACCCAAAACTACCACTATTTCTCCTCACAACACCTTGAGAGGTCCACCCCTGGCTAGTCTATGGGGGAGGAGAGCGAGAGCATTAAGGAGGACAGGAGCCACATCGAGGAGGAGGCTAAGAGCGGGGGTGAGAAGAACCACTCCTCTTTCGGCCCCGAGAGGATGACTAGTCATGAGAAGAGGAGGGCAAGGTAAACACTCAAGCCATAGTGCATGGGGCATTACCCTAGTGATCTAGAATCACCTGGAGGTGAGCCACCTCAAGCGAAACTTTATTCACTTGAACTTGAATCTGTAGAAGCACATTAGAGAAAATAATAACTTTAGAATACAAAGAAATATTTTTATCCATTTGAGTGTGAGAAAATATGCAGACATTTCTATCTTTCCAAATATTGAAGAATATTTCCACCCTGAAAGTGTGCCAAAGCTACGTATACTTGGTCAAATGCCTGGGAAAATCACCCAACAAAATCATATGCCAAGAGAAGGGTTTTGATCTGAAAGGACAAAAGAAGTCATGAATCCAAGTCCAAAACTGTTGAGCTCTAGTGCAAAAATAGAAGAGATGCTTAAAAGACTCAACTTATCCACAAAAAGGGCATTGAGGGTCCTAAACCCCCAAGTGAAAAAGTCAAGACCCCATAGGAAATCCTTGGAAAAGAATACACCAACCGAAGTGGGTAAGTTTTGGCTCAACACTTGTAGACAAAATGGAAAAAAATATTTTTGCTAGACATGAGCGGAGGATTGAAGAAACCATGTTTGGTTAAGACTGTCAACCATAGGAAAATGTGGTAATAACCACATATAGCCAAGCCTTGGCTTGTAATTTTTGAAAGGGGTGTTTGGGTACCACTTCAAGTCCTTCCACCAAGGCTTGGGCCCTCAAATTACCACCTTGTGCATGTTGGAGTGAAAATACATTGAGAGGGGGAGGGGGTTGAATCAGTGTTATTAACTTCTTTACCAATTTTAAATGAAACTGAAATAAACCAGATATATGCTCTCATTTATCAATGATAGAATCATTCATGTATTGAATGCAATCACATAAACTGAAATGAGAATAGTGAATTATAGCATTTTAAAGCATTAAAGCACAAAAACAAATGAACCAAAGATACTCAAATAGACACAAGATATGTCGAGTGGAAAACCCTCCTGGGGTAGAAAAACCACTCCTTAACCTATTGCCTTTTTCAGGCTTTTCATTTCAATAATTTATTTGACAAAGCCTCATAGGATATTTTCTGAGCATCGACTCAAGGAGCACCAACCCATTTGTTGAGAGACACCAATCTCAAGGAGAACCAACCCCTTTTCTGCTTTTCAATAGAACATACAATGATATAGAGGATATCTTTGTTTCTCTGATTTCTGTCAAGTACCTCTTGAAAGATAATGCATAGAATTCTCAAGAGTCAAGAATGAATCTTCAAAGTTCCATTCATTATCAAGCCTTAAGACAACTTGAATAAAACATAGTTACGATGTCAATACAACTTCTCATGAAACTATATTGCAGTGATATGATGTTTCTTTCTTTTTCTCACACTCTGATTTTCAATCTTTCATGATACAAAATACAAAACAAACAACACACTGTGTTTTCCAAATTTTCAGCATGAAAAGATAATTACCCTATCTCCACACTTAATAGAACCGCCCTTTTTACTTTTTAGGTTTTTTAGAGATGATTAAGCGCTAATCTCTTTGTTTTCAACAATTTATAGATTGTGTTATAATTTACAAATTTTGGTTACAGTTGAGACTGTTTTTACCAGACAAAAGAAGAGGTGATCTTTTTAATTGTTTTTACATCTTTGACAAGTTACTATTCAGGTAATACGTAGTTTGATTTTGCAGAATATTTCCTCCAGTCTTGACAAGAAAAGACAGTATGTAAAAATAGAAGTGACAAAACCCTGTCCAGTCGAGCAACCTGCAAGGGCAGAGCTTAACCAAACAGAATCAAGACATGCATGTGTGCATGAATAATAACAACTGAAAAAAATTGCATAAAAAGTAACTGAAAGTTTATTTTGAGAAAATGAAGCCTCATACAGAATTTACCCAAAAACAGTTACCCACGACCTCAGGTAAGAGGATGAATAGATTTTCCAAGAACAATACTTAATAAATGGGTGCAAAATTTTTAAGTAACCGTTGAAATCATAAACTGATACATTCAAGAATAGTTACCAATGATTCTATGATTACCCGTGAATTTAAATCACTATCCCTTAAGTGCAACAACATATATAACATGATATATTAAATATATATGCATTTCTAAGAAGTAAAAATGACATGCACCAAAACTGCTCGGAAACCACTTGATTTTTCCATTTTTCCATTTTCCAAATAGAAGAAAAAAATATATCTCCTAAAAACCTTGCCAGTAGAGGTAATGCATCTACACAACAGACAAAAGAAGGAATACCTGAGAATAATGATGAGGAATTTTTCACGAAAGAGATTACTAGATCTGTAGACAAAAGAAATGACCAAGACAACTTCCAAACTCGGGCCATCACCCAACGGTAGGATGCAAACACACAGAATGACCATTGTAATGGTCCTCTTATCTCCCCCACACGTTGTCCAAGATCAAAATGCCATAGAGTGCAGAGAAATGGTTGAGGACAAGATTCCATGGTGGCGGCCAGCGAAGGGTTCCAAAAATGTGAACAGTGAGAATGATAAACAGTTTGCCCTAAACATCTAAGGCAACAAAAAAATCCTTTGCAAAATGTGATAGCATTTGGAGTCCAAAAAGATAGACATAATAATTCAAAAAAAACTCAGTGATATTTGAAATCCGTGGGCAAAGCAATCCAAATTCATGCCAACAAACTCATTACCTGAATCAAAGACTAAGCATGTGTAATTCTGACTCAATAATGACAAGCATTATTTCATGTAAAGTGTCGAATTCATAAGACTTAATGTTCCCAAGTAGTCAAGGCTAAGTCACTTCCAATTTGACATTAAAATATTAACCAATGCCTTTACTTGTTGTCGGCCTTTAGGCCCAAATAAATGTCAAACAATAGACCCGATACAAATGCTAATGAGAGATCAAACTTTATACCTTTAACCAATGCCGATTTTGCATCACATTGAAATCCAATTCCATATAGTGTGCCAAAGATAATGGCCAATGCCTTGAGAAGTGATAAGGACTAAAACAAGTTAAGTTCTCAAAGCTAATTACCATACACGAAGTGAATCAAAAATGAAGAATGTGTATCTCAAATCCCATAAGCACAGTAATGAACAATGCCCTATAATATGCCAAAAATTGAATACTGATTGCTCAAAACATTGATAAATTGTTCCTCATACCCATGCCATTGACTGAAAATAGAGAAATATACCTTTGATGAATATCAAGAACATATTTCAATTTCAAGATGCTTGTAACTGATCAAGCCATAATTAATCAACCTGTAGAGAAACTGAACATGCCACACACATGTAATCAAGTGAAACATTGAAGCACAAATTATCAAATCAGAAACATGTCACCTAAACAATGGAATATAGAACCTGTAACCAGAATGCCTCGACTAAGATTTGCACATGGAGTTAAGTTATCAATACCACCATATATAGTAACAATAGTGAAGTAAATATGCCAATCAGGAAAGCAGATCAGTTGTGTGAGTAACTAACAACATGCCAGACTAACATATATTTTCATCAAGTAAAAATTAGTAAAAGAGAGATTCAACAGTGTAGACACTTCGTAGGGATAAAATTCACCAAACCATCCAAAGTATCAAAGTCATGGTTTTGAAGTCTATAAAGCACACATAAATCCTCCCACAACATAATGCACATTGTGGATCTATGAAACAATTTCTACAAGGTTTGAATGCCTTTCTTACGGAACCTTAGTGCCTTGAGCCAAGGTGACTTGGCTAGAGCTTGGCCATTACTGGAAAAGAGAGGTGGCCACCAAACATTTTGTTGATTGAACAAGAGCCCTTCATGAAAACCATATTTGGCCCATCGAATCAAAGGCTTAATCATGTCCCAAGCTTTCTAGATACTCTTGGCCATAAAAGTGCCCATGATTTTAACTGGTTCCTTCATGACTAGAAATCCAATCTCCTTCCACGCAGGTCTATTGGCAGGAAATCCTAATTGAATGCAATGCCCGAGGAGAATTTTCTAGGCTTCATCTCTATAAAGGGCTCTAATAACCCATTTAACACACAAGGCGGTCCCTTGTCTTTGAGTGGAGAGAAGACCAAGCCCTCCAAAGTCTCTGGGAAGGAATCAGAGTCTTTGGAAACATGGTGAAACCCTCTATGGGACTTCACAGAGGCCCAAATAAAGTCTTGAAGCATCCTTTCAAGCCTGACATAGGCAGCTTTCGAAGGAGCCCAACAAGAGGAGTAGTAGACATGAGTAGCTACCAGAATTTTTGACTATAATTGAAATTTTCCTACC
>CM021109.1:501885360-501983144 GCA_007115665.2 Sequoiadendron giganteum | reverse complement strand
ATACCAAGGTCATAACACACAAAAACAATTAGACTCAAACATCTAATAAAAGATCTTATTGAACAAGGAGACATTCATGTCGATCAAAAAACAGGAAATGAAAAGCTAAAAATTTACACAAACCCTATGCATGATCATACAGAAGAAAAATATTTAGGAAAGATGTCAACCTCAAAAAATATAAACCATACATGTGATACCACGGTGGGACATATTTATTTATCACAACATGAGGAATAAAACATGTATCAAGATACTATTTTAAAACAAAGTCCAAACCCATCAAAAATGTTTAGCACTATTTTATACCATAATGACATCAAGTGGATATGAGATTGTGATATCTCTCCAACATATGAATCAATTATTGGGCATGTTGAAGAAGTTCTAAATGAGCTAGAAATATCCCTTGTTACACCCATACCCACAAAATTTTGTGAAGTCTTTTAGTGATGATATATCATCCACCCAAGGATCATGTCAAGAGGAGGCTCTTGAGGATAACAAAAGACACTCTAAATCGAGTCAAGATCAAGAACCCCTATCCCTAGAGTTTCACCAAGATCTAAGGGACATCTTCCAAACCATTTTAAACTCCAAATATTTCCTTGATATCACCCCTGAGATGTTTCTTTTTGATGGACATATAGACGTTCTTCAACCAAAACAAGAATCTCCCATCCTTGATATTCTCACACAAGAGCAAGTAGTAGTTGAGATTCTTGATTCTTACAGTAATTATGTATCATCAACATCTTTTGAGTCAGCATCAACATATTTTGAAGTAGTATCAATAGACAACAATATCATAGAACCAAAGAAAATAGTTCATATTCTTGAACAGCAGGAACCCATAGCAATATCATGTGTTCATGATAAGTCATATTTAGTGGCTATGGATTAGAGGATACATTATTAGGGAAAAGGATTACGTATTGATAATACCTTCACAACATAGAGGGAATCTTGTCTACAACAAATATCAACATATGGGGCACAAAGAATCCTTATGATGAAAACACTGTCAATGCTACAAATACTCATATCATGAGTTGGTATTCACCCATCATCTCATACGCAAACTAGGACCAATGTAAAAAGGATAATTCCTATCAAAGAAAGATGAAGATCATCAAATAAAATGAAATAGGAAAGCAAAAACGACACTTCAAGTACAAATGGATACCAAAGAAAAATAAAGACAATAATCCCTCAAAAACTCCATTATTCAAAGAAACTATGGGGAAAAATCAAAAAGGAAAATGTATCTATCAAAAGAGTCCTCAAATACAAAAGCAAGCTTCTAAGGCATGGAATAAAGTATATTCAGTGGTTGGTCTGAGTTCCACAAAAACCTCCATTCCCACCCGTCATCACTCTTCTTCCCAAGTTTGAAGAGTCAAAGGTTCCAAACCATCAACTAACACATCTCATATTCCTTCATCCATGTCACCATCCACTCCACTCATGATATCCAATTCTTGCATTGATCATGTGTTGGTAGCTACTCTTTATCATAAGGATCTCAAAGGCACTTTATTGTGATGTGTGCACATAGAAAAGGTTAGTTCTGGTATCCAAAAGGCTTATCAAAGTTCTTCAAGGTTGCATTCAAGTGCTCATATCTTACCAAAGCAACTTATTCAAGTAGGATATTGTTGGCACATTATGAAAGTGGCATCTACATCAGCTCCACCAAGTGGTTCAACATGAGGGTAAAACTTCCAAAAAAAATCAAAATCAAAATCAAGAAAATAGTAAAAATAAAAATTGCCCTCCTATGAAAACCACTACGGTGGTGCTTTGGGCAAGTACCTTGATGAAAACTTGAAAAATATGCATCATGAGTAGAATTGAACATCTATATAATCCTTCTTAGATAGAAGCATCTCATCCTTGTCATGATAAAACCAATGTTCCATCCATCCATCCAATCCAGATTTATCTAGATATTCCACTTTATCTTGATCTTGACAAATATTTGAGGTATACTTCAACTCTACTCATGGAAACCTCTTGACAGGATCTTTACCATTTTATCTCGTGAAGTCCCATAGCCCATATCTAGTATGATAAAAATCTGTTGAACTCTTTGCATATACAATACCTATCTTGGTTTGTCCATTAATCTATAAAACATTGCTAGACACTGGGGGCAGGTTTTGCACTCTTGTTTTCAAATAATTCTTGATCCATGTCTTATACCTCATAACATGAGATTGAAATCATGATCTAGGTATTGTTTACCTCAAAATCTCATCAAAAAATTAAAAAAATAAAAATCCTGTACAACTAAAATCCAAAAACATTCAAAAAGTTGTAAAGTCTAAAATCCAAAACACATCAAAATCCCTAAAAAGGTCGAACATCAAAAATCCAAAAATAGTACCTTGTTGAACTATGGTTCTCTAAGCTTCAACATAGGAAAGGGCATCATTGATGTGCCCTCGAGACACCCTAGGTAAATCTTTAGGAGTCTACCATAATAAACCAACATCCCTTATTCTATTCATATCTCATCTTTCAATAAGTTGAGTCAGTCGAACTGTGTGGTCTCTGCATGTATAATGTAGGCAAGGCTAATCTTTGATCAACCCCCGAGGCCCCTAGGATGGGCCTTTTAGGTTAGGTTCTTGGTCAGAAAACTCACAAAAATCTCTAAACATTCAAAATACTCCAAAAAACACCCAAAACATTCAAATATCAAAAAACCCAAAAAAAATGGAAAACCTTGAAAATCCTAAATAGCCTCAAATAATCAAAAACCTAAACATTCACAAAAACTTTCAAAACAACCAAAAACAACCTAAAAACACTTTCAAAATACCAAAAATAGTGAAATATTCCAAAAAATCCAAAACAACCCATCCCATTTCTCTTTCACTTGGAATAGACTTCCACCCATTGTAAATCAAGTGTCACCTTCAACATTTGGTAAAACAAGTACAAAAAAAGTATTGCAAGTCGTAAAGTGAGAACCTAAGTGTCAAAATCTGAAGTCTAGATCATAGGTAAATGAGTCAGTGGATTTTATAGTAATAGATTATCACAAATCTTATCATCATCCTAACATCAAACAACCCTCCAATCAACATGTCCTAGGATGTATCCTTCCTATGATGGATATCAGTATCAGAAATCACCTTAGCTAAATTAAACTGAAAAGAGATATAGATAACATTGTTTGTTTATCTTTGATATTTTCTTCTGATTTATCTTAATGACCCATTTTTAGGACCTCTCAATTATTTCTATCAAAACAATTTAGAGAGAAGAGAATGGGGCATCGATCATTATATTTCATTTTTTGTGCTTGTGGGTACTCTTGTAAAATAATCCTGGCGCATACTTGCTTAGTTGTGTGTAGGGAGGTTTTTCGGAGTACATTGTTGACTATTGTGTATTCTTTGGTGTGATATATTCTAAGCTTCTAACTTACATTCCAACAAGGTTTTCGTATTTCAAGGTGTGAACAAGAAATATCCTATCTATTTTCAAATTTAAAGTCCATTACACTAGATACAACACCATCCCGATTATCAATACCTCGATGCATCGTATCTATATGTTCTATCAAAAATATGGAATGACAGAAAATCTCAATCCCAAGATATGAGAAAATCATCATCATCATCATCATGCATCTCTCATCACCATATCTAATAAAGTTTCAATGCATCATTGACTTGTTGGACTTATGAATCAATCTCAAAATAAATGGTCAAATCTATCCATCGTATTCTTCTTATTCTTCTACCCTGCTAACATTTCTATCCAAGCATTAAATCTATGCGATCCACATCAAAATATACATGAGGCTACCCATAGTCGATGACTACTATACATCCTAAAATCCATCTACATCAACATCTGAGCTTTCTAGGAACTATTTTTCATCCTCTTTACCAATAATCCCTCTTCTGTTGGGGCATAGTGGGGTATCTATATCAACTTCAACTCAACAATCTAAAAAAGTTGCAACTCTTTGATTCAAAAGCAACCTAAAATCTCAAGCATCTCAAGCATAAGTCTTATTTTCACCTATCATGAGTCCAATCATAAAAAATTATTCTTTGATTGATCTCTCGAGGGGGAAACCAACCATATTTTGATCATATCAATATCAAATCATCTAACGGACTTTGTTCCTAGCCTTGCTAGCAAATCTTGATCAAATTATCAAATCAACCATCATTGGGATATATTGTTCCCTATCAATCCTCATTTTATTCAACGCAATCCTTACATTGTTGTGAATCCTCAATAATGTCATCAATCAATCAATCAAATTAATCAACTTTAGCTTGGCTATAAACATCGCAAAGAGATCACCTATATACATTTCTATATTGTCATCAACATCAAAATTAACATCAATCTATGAACTAATGTGATGAGTACATTTCTTCAAAGGGGCAAAATGCAGACACCTAGAAATGTCTTGATGGATCACATTGGCTAACTAACATAATTTCATCCTAAAACCCATCCTCTTTTCACTTAATTGATTAGATTATCTTATCTATTTAATTAATTGTATCATTTTCATATATTAAAGTAATTCATCAAATCAAGTTAATTCACCCCCTTTCACGCTAACATTTCATCTCATTAAATTAAATAAATCAAATTTATTTAATTTAAGATCCCTAAGTCCTCTTATTTAATTAAATAACCTGAAGTTATTTAATTAAATGTCATTTCACCTTTTCCCATTCATTAAATCATTTAATTTAATGGATATCACTTTATTCTACTAATTCCCCTAATGGCATGGTTAAACCTTGTTTAATTAGAAATTATCTAATTAATCCAATTTCTCCCACTTGCAAGGGAATATTCCCTCCCTTTTTCACAATTAAACTTTGTTTTAATTATCAAAATATCCTTTTTCCTTGCCCATGAATATTCCATAGATTATTATTTATCCTCCAATCATTAAAGAAAGGAATATTCTCAAAAAGCTTCATGTGCAAGTTAGCTTGAAACCTCTTGTGCAAGTTAACTTTTGACCTCTTGTATAGGTCAAAAGTGTGTTTGTTTGGAAGGAGTGAGAACCCTTGATTAAATTTTGTCTTACATTCTCACCCGTTGATGAGAACCCATGATCCATACCTCTAATTTCCTCCATCCTTGACCATTGATTAGCTTTTTTAATCTCAACCCTCCATTTCTCATTTGCTTTCCTATAAATAGGTCACTATTTGGAGACAAATGGATCCATCTCTCAACATCAAACTTATGTTCTTGAAATCACTCATACTTTGCATATATTTAGAATTTTTTAGTTTTTTTTGTATTTACATAATAACCTAGCTTACATTAATGGCTTCTATAATACATCCATTTAACTAATTAGATAACTAGGGTTTGAATATTTTTAGTTTTAAATCTCATTTAGATTAGCTTAGAATTTGTATATCTAAATTATTTTAGCATAAATCATGCTATATTAGCTTTTACATCATGTTAAGTTAGATTAAAATCATGTTTTCATACACATCTCATCACAGTTTCACCAGTTTTCTTCAATAAAACTAGGTGAAACAAGCTCATTTATCCATTGGATTGGGAAAGGGTCTTCGTTCCACATCAACGCAACACCAATATCACAATGAGATAATTTTAAAATGGGTTAGAGTATACATTTCAATGCTTTCATAGTTTAGAATGCTTTACTTTAATGAATGTCTAGTTTAACTTCAATTTGATTGATCCTGTTGAGATTGGAGTTAGTGGCCTCATTATGCTTTGATTCTTCATGGATCAGGCGTAATCAACCCATACTAATATGCCTATCACACCTTGATCCATGAGTATTTTGGGAATGATGATAGTTTCAAGCTCTCTAAAAATATTGTAGCAAAGATATACTAACCCGAATCCATGGATCCCTTATGTGATTTTGAGATTTCATTTTCGGGGCAACCCCTTTCACGACATAGCTTCATTTGGAAACATATGAATTTGCATAGGGCTTTCCAAATAAGCTCACATTTTCTATTTATTGTTAGCATTTATCATTTTCTACTTTAAATTAATTGCTCATAGCATGGTGTTTACAAATTTCTTTAAAGTGGGGGCATACATTGGCATTATTCTTTTGTATTTCAACTCATGTTTCATTGTGTAGTCTTCTTAATTCATGTGATGTTTATTTCACTTTGTGGTGATATTATGTGTGATGTCCTTCAAGAGCATGATCTCTCTTAGAATATTATATTCCTCTTACTGGCTTGATGTGACACACTACATCCCCTAAGTTGTGAATCTTCTATTCTTCGATTGATCCTCTCTTGGAGACATTAGGCACAATGTTACCTATGTTAAGACCTTACATAAACTAAGAAAAACTCCTTTGAATTTACCTTACACTACTTTTTCATTTACAACATTTTTTATATGGCCACCTTGCATAACACACTTTTCTTGCTTGTGGATCCATCTTGTTTGTTCATGAGTACCAAGCATCAATTTTTTTCCTTGTCTCATGAATATTGATGTTTATGTTGTGTGGCACCTTATCAAATTTATCAAGAGTTATAGCTTTGGTATGGTTTTTACATATGGGATCCGAACTTAGGCGTGACTTTCCCATAGCCACTTGCTTGTGTGTGAGTGCATATCGGTCGCACGCATGTGTCTCACCTCTCAAGGGGCTCATCTAGTGGGCGACCTAAGGTTCCACTGTCCCTTGTGAGTGTGTGTTTGGTTTACACAATGGAAATCGTGTTCCACTTTTAAACATTCTTGTAAAAACAACTTAGATATGATCCACATCATGTGAGACAAATGATCAAGGCTTGATCCACCCCTTTTGTTTTTATTCTTTTTCTTTATATCTTTAGAAATGTATGATTGTACCTTGTTATTACTTCATACATTATTTACATGTGTGTTATTTTTTTCTTATGTTGGTTTTCCATAGGATCTTGATCCTGGGAGCTTTCGCAACCCTCTTGATTGTTGACATCCTATCTCACTAGCATTGGTACACTTGGACCCCTCTTGATGCCAGCTTGTATACTTTAGTGTGAGTTTGAAGCAAGTTCCTCCTCTCACTAAAATTGGGTCTAAATTTAGTGTAGAAAAATGTAACCCTTTGCATTTTCACACATGTTTGGGCCCCCCCTGCTAAAATTGGGCTTCTTTATGCCTTATTTAATGCATCTTTTTTAGGATAATCTCAACAAATATCTAATGACCAATCATAATTTAATTATTATAGATTGTATGGCCTAGATTTAGTGATCCAAGACTCATACACCATCATTTTCGTATGGGTCCCACCTAAGTTTCGGGGCTTGATCTTGAATTTGGCATAAAACTTAACATTTTTTGAAATTTGTGTCCCAAGCTTAGCCTACTAGGAATCATATGCCCCAACTGGCATATCAATCCCCGCTTAGCTTGGACCTATTTTAAAATTAAATTCTTGGCAAGATTTATTCTCCTAGATCTGATGATGACTTGTAGTGTTGTAATTTCGAGAAATTTGGCATAAACAAATATAAATATAAGGTTATTTCATATACCTTTTCCTAAGCTTTCAAGTATTCAAGAACCATAAAAAATTTATGATCAAAATATTTTATAGGAGCATTCAAGAGTTGATTATCAAGCATTTTGGAGCTACATTCAAGATTCAAGCATCATGTCAAATTTTTAATGCATCATGTGTGTTTTGAGTAACATTGTGATGTAGGATTTTATGATTCAAACAAGAATTCAAGTTAAGGTTCATAGCATTAAATCAAGAATCAAGATCCACATCCATTAGAGCCATTTCATACAAGTTTGTAGCCTTTGTTACAAGAGTTTGGTGAGTTGCAATATAGCTTATTTGTTCATTCATCACTCATTCATTCTATTTCATTTCATTTTAAGGTTTGATTACCAAAATGGGGTTTGACCAAGGAAACCCCCTATCTACTAAAAAAACAACATTTTCCCTCTCTTTGATGTGTGATTTGCAGATTTAGGTTGAAGATCCATTGAAGAGAAAGACTAGATAAAGTTTTCAAAGTTGTCACCTCCCCCACAAGCTTATGGAAAGTCATCTATAGGTCAAAATTCAATGTTTTAGACTAGGAGATTGAAAGGGAAAGAAGCTATAGGAGATCACTAGAAGATATCAAAGTTTCAGATCAACCTTGATAATGGAACTAAATTTCCACTTGTGGTGTATGAGTCCAAGTATACCTATTTTTAGACATTTACTATAGATCTTGGTTTAGTAGTTGCAGATTCTGGTTTCGGCCTGAAAAGCTAAATTGGGACTAAATTGCCTCTACTAGTGTATGAGTCCCAGTGTGCATTAAAAGTTATATTTTCAAGAGTGAAGACCTTGTTTCAAGCATCTTCATTTTTTCAAGTGCCCCTCTCTTCATTCTCAATTCATTATTCTATTTTTAAAGTTTCATTTCTTAGGTTACATAGTTAGATTTACACATTGTATTCATCTCTTTATTTCTAATCCTTTGCTTAGCGGTGAACCCCCTTTACTCTTTTATCACACCCTAGGAAACCATCCTAACCCTAGTCGATTCCTCAATCAAGTCAATTGGTTGAGGGATCTTGGTTTCCTTGAATGAAATAGAGAGAAATAGGTATCCCCCTTAGTGTGTGTGTTTCATCTCCTAAAAGGTAGAACCACACCCCCATTTTCTTCATTTCAACTTTAAATTATTAATGTTGGGTTTTAGGATTTAACATATAGGGCATAGGGTTTGTGTACCAAGGTTTAGGTCATAGGGTGTAGGGTTTATGGTTGATGATATAGGGTTTAGGGTTTAGGGTTGAGAGCATAATATTGAGTGATAAGGTTTAGGTTTGAGGGTATAGGAACCTTGAGGGTTGAAAGTATAAGGTTTAGGGTAGAGTGTGTAGGGTTTATGACCTAGGGTTGAGTGTAGGGTTTAGAGTTGAGAGTTAAGGAAATGATGATAAAATGCTTAGAATAAAAAATATAAACACTTAAGATGAAAATAAAATTATGATAAGATGCTTAGAATACAAAATCTAAGCACTTAAGATAAAAATTTAATGATGATAATATGCTTCAAATATCAAATATAAACATTTAAGAAAAAATGCAATGATGATAAGATTCTTAGAATACAAAAATATAAACACTTAAGATAAAAATGCAATAATGAGAAGATGCTTAGAATAGAAAATATAAAGACTTGAGACAAAAATTCAATGATGAGATGAGTTGGATGGAGATGAAGACTAGGAAACCATCTTAATACATTGAGTGTAGAGACATATGGAAAAAATAAAGACTGAATGTGCACATACAATCCATTATTAGTGTTGGTTGGAAGATTGGTATTTTGAAAGATTGATTTAGTTTGACTCTATAATGCCTAAAAGAAAGAATAATTAACAATCAACAGTTGGAGAGATCACCATTTCATTGGTGATATTCCTCTAAATTTTTATTGAGGTACATCTCCCTTGTATGATATAATTTTGTTTTTTTTTTAAAAATAAATAAATGGGGGTATACTTTTGACCAGAAAGTAGGAATGGTTGACTAACACTAGCTCATAGCCATGATGTAAATGTGATTGAATTCAACTTCTAGAAAATTAACTGAAACTAGAAATATGTATATGCCACCAATATCACAACTCAAATATTGGATTACTAATAGCAGATAACTTATTCGACACAATGCAATTCCTTCATTTAACTAAAGAATAATGAATGAAACACCAAAGAACACATCATCGGCAAAGATAAGTATAATTCCAACCTTATCAAAGCTCAAAGAGTCTTTCATAAATAATGAGTATTGCATTCAAATTAATTTCTCAAAGACAAAGAACTTCAAATTACAAATAAAACTGCAAAACCTAATCCTTCTTTTCAATTGATTCTCACCCTTGCATCAAAGCGCAACGGGGATAAAAAAATTCAGACCCTTCAAACATCCACAAATAACATATTTATAGTGTTTACATCATACCAGTCACCAAATTCTTGAAAAATGAATCTTTAGAGAAAATGTAACTGCCAATCTATTAAATGAGCGTTTTATGGATGATTAGTTGTTTTTTTCTTGATTGAACCAAATAAGCATTTATGGATATTTTAAGGAAGGTTATGATTACATCACATCTACTAATTAATTAAGAAAAGGGAGTGTATGACCAATCCTTGCAAATAAGCCTCGTGCCCTCTAGCTCATGTGAATAGTTTGTAATTCCTTGGTTTCACATTTAATGACATGCCCACTAAGGATCATATTTGAGTAGATTGTCTAAATACAAATATTTTACCCAATGTCAAAGCTCATTTTTCTAACACAACATCACATCACTAATAGACTTATTTAATTTGATACAACTTGTAATTTCCTCATGCCATTAATTACTTTGAGTGAACACTTTTATTTTTGTCCTCTTTTTTATAAATCAAGAAGAAACATTCTTTCCCTACATACCAAATTTATTTTCAAGATGTTGAGCACCTCAAGTGATGCCACCTCTAAGAGTGATTTCCTCTCAATTGAAGGTGTGGAGTGTATTGCATTAAGGAGGCTAGTAGTAGGCCAACTCAGAGAGGTTTTCTTAATACAAAATGATGTGGAGGAAGGCATAATCATGAAGATAATTGGAGAAAACTTCCTAGCTCAGGTTCATGTGCACAACTTTGCATTGTTGGAGCTGCTTTAGGGAATATTGATGAATACCCTCGCATTGGCCTAGTAGGAGATGTTATATATCACCACTTCACTAAGAAATGAACAAGTAAAACAAGCTATCACTCTACTTTGTGTTGGGCTAGAGTGGAGCATGATGGAGACCTTCACTCACTTTTTGGAGTTCAACAAAAATATCTTCTCACCAGCATAGATTGAAAGGCTCTAGGAGATGGTGGAGGGAATTTTAATTCTAATTTTTACTCTTTGTGTTTAAAAAAATTATACTAGAAGTTCCCCTCTTTTTGAAATAATACAAACAATATATGAATATACATACATACATACACACATACACACACACACATATATATATATTTTTGGCGTTTAATATATTTCATGTGATGCAATGATCTTTGGGGTTCTTTGTTTCAATTCCATGTTTTTTATTTTATGTTGTGATGCATTTCTTTATTTTCATAGCTGCAATAGATTTCAATGGTTTTTGCTTCAATTGAATACTCTCTCTATGATACATTTTACCTTTGGTGCTACCACCTTTCTTAAGTCTCTCAAACCTAAACCCAAACTTCAAAGTTTGACAAAATAATATTTTAAGAAATGTTGAAAAATAGTCATAGGAATTTTTTATTTCCCTTACCTGAATTTTGATTCTTGAAAAGACTAATACTAACAGGCATGGACTGGCTTTGTTGGAACCTAGAATCTCCTTGGTGCACTGCAATGAGCAATCTAAAATCTTCTTGTATGCTAAACTCCCACATAAAAATAAAATCACTTAGTAGTAGAAAGTTCACTTTTTTTCTAATACTAAAGTGAATGAAATGTCAATGTGTTGTTGTCGGACTACACAATTAGTACATTACATTTCCACAATGACACTTAGAAATAAATTCTCAAACAAATTATGAATCGTGGATCTTTGTAAATCTAACATTTATAGGGTGATTTTGAAGGTTTTATTTTGCAAGCCTAGTGCTCTGGGCATTTCATTCCAAAATGAAACTATAACCATCCATCAAATGTTCATCGAATGGTTGAGTAATTTATGATATAAACAATAAACATGTGTTTTAAATTTGTTTTAAAAATTTAAACTTTAGTGGTGCTAGGATACACAATCCTAATTGATTCATCGAGATGAGTCCATGTGTTCATTCCATGGTTCCTTGAGTCACATATAGATTTACTTGAAGCATCCTACGGACTCACAAAATCCCTTTAAAAGAAAGACATTGATTGACATCAAAGCCAAGGGGTTGGTAAATTAACGTTGCAAAGGACTTAATAAAATGACTAATGATACCAAGAACTGGGGGGAGAAGGTCAATGAAAAATTATAAATCAATAACATTTCAATAAACCCTAGCAAGAGTGACAATTGTTAGTGTTTTTTGTCAATTTGATGGAGACTTTCTTTTTTATTTGTATTGCTTTATTTTTTAAATCTATGTGCAAATATTTCATAAATAGATAATACTTAATCTCTTAAAGGAAAAAAATATGATTTTTCTAATTTTATTAAATATTTCATTCCATTATTTTATTCCATTTACATTTCTTGTACAATTTGAATAGACACTGTAAACACAAAATAATTCTTTATTGCAAAGTAATACCAAAGAATAACACAACCATTTTTTTTTACCATTGAATTACAATGTTACATTATTACATAATGTTTCAAAGATAAGTAGAGCATGCAAACTCTTGTTTTGTATAAATGACACATGTCACTTTACATCAAACACAATTGATTACAAGTCGTTGGGTCGATGGATACTTCTTGTGGGTGACAATACAAACCATATTCTCAAACCACAGGGCTTGTCGGACATGGTTTGGATCTTGGGATCTTGAATATGGTTCTACATTTATAATATTCCCAATATGATGCACCAGAACATCCCAAAATAAAACAAATAATTCCAAGTTGGCGATGGCGAGTATGGGATCTAGACCATATTATAAAATAGGTGGCTTTGAGAATCCATAGGGCTTGCCTACCATGCTAGGGAAATGGGAGTTATGAAGATATAAAATGTTCCTATCATGTTGGAGAATCTAATTCATGCAAAATATGAGGGGTAGTAAATCTCCTACTACCTTTTGCATGCATCTTCCATGCATCTAGATAGCAAACAATGAGTTTGAAATTTCAGAGTTCCTCTTTAAGGGCCTCTATCAAAATGGAGTATGAGAAGTCCTTGTATTTGAATGCAAATGAGAATAAAATAATTATGTGGGTGTACTCTCTATGAAAGAACTTATCTCCATCAGAGCTCCTCATCCTAGTTAAAAACCTATCTCAAAAGTCAGGTCAACCAGATCAACTTCTTTCCAATTTCATCCATTTTGAACTTGAAGGAAATTGGTCTTTTACTCTATAGCTACATAACTGGAGGCAGGAGAATTTAGAGTATCCCTAATAATACCACATCATCTTCTTCCTTATTAACCTTGCAAAATAAAAACCCTTATAATAATTCAGAACATTGCACTCAATAGTAAACTCTTTAGCCTTCTACGAATGATTTTAGTTGTGCTCACTATCCCTATTTATGGACCACCAGTACCACTACCAGCCCGATCCCTATTTACTCATGAGTCATGTGAGGTTGGGTATAATGATAATCACACAAACCAAAAAACGAACTTAATCATGTAACTTAAGTCTTATATTTACAATATTTATTTTGATTGATATCTAGCTACATGCAAACTATACCTCAAGCTAACAAGTTGTCAAAATCGCCACTCAAATGATACAAAATCATTACAAATATTATTTCAATTGATCATTGGATTAATGACATCATCATCTACAGTACATCATGCAATTTCTAATATCAAGCTATCCAATCAATCACTTTTTATGTACATATAGCATTAATCCACAGTACCACAACCACACTTTCTTCAAAGAAAGAAAATCTGATGGATATGCAAAAATCAATAAAAAGATAGAAATAAATAAAAAGAAAGCATGTGCCACTTGCCATACTTTCTACCATTTTCAATATTAATTTATCAAGTCAAACATTTTTCTCACTTCATATTAGAAGAGAAACCTAATTTTGAATCTTTTAAATATTTCCCAGGTACATATGGCATTAAGTTGCAGTACCACAACCACATTTTCTTCAATAAAAGACTATTTGACAGATATGCAAAAATCAATAAAAAGATTGAGAATTAAATGAAAGGTAGAGTACATCGAGGCATTTAAAAGAGAGAATGAAATGGCTTGTTGTAGCCTAATCATTATTAGTGTCCACTAATAAGTCATAATAGATTTTGCTCACTTATGATCAAATCAAACATTTTTATCACTTTGGATGTACATGTGGCGTTAATCTATGGTACCGCAACCACATTTTCTTCAATGAAAGAGAATTTGATGGATATGCAGAAATCGATAAAAATATTGAGAATTAAATGGTAGGTAGAGTACTTTGAAGCATTAAAAAGAGAGAATTAAATGGCTTGTTGTAGCTTAACCATTATCAATGTCAACTAATAATTCACTTTAAATTTTGCTCACTTATGATCAAAACTATATGTTGATAATTACTTTGTTTTAAAAGCCACATTTTTATATTGAACAAAACAAAAAGGATTTACAAGAATGGAGCCACAAAAATTATTTTAATTTAAGTAGCTAAAGATGAAGTACATACTACATAGCCAACCTGGCCAAAAAGCCACTAACCATGACAAAAAACCAGTCACAAACTACATATTACAAGAGTTTTCCAATAAAATATAGACACAATTCATTACTAAAAAATTATTTAACAGTAGCAAAGGCCCTCAATCAAGTGTTTGAGAAAATAGTGAATCGAATTTAACAAAGTAACAACAAAGAGGAAAAGGGAATCACCCAAATCCTTCCTCCAAAACTCAAAACTCTTTAATGATTCAATTTTTGTAGCACACAATAGACCACATAACTAGGGAAAGAGCCTACATTGCAGAAGCATGCAATTCCACTTTGTAGAAGATTCCACCAATAGGCTCTAACCCACTTTCAAAATTGTAATGCTTCGGTGCCAACTCCAATGAAGAAATAGAGTAAATGAAAGGATGAAAATAACGTATTGCCAAAATCTTCACCAAATCTTTATTGAGAAGAATGTCCATGTAATTGGAAAAGAAAGCTAAAGCAACCTCATAAAATAGAGCACAGGGGTTGTTCTGAAGCCATTCCCTACCCACAATTATTCGTATAGCATCACCAACCTACACACAAAGAATTGTAAAAACCATACCCAACTTTTGTCTATCGTATGCATCGTCACTTATTTTCTCCCAAAAACATTTGGGTAGCATGACACACCATGAAGACTCCATATCACAAATAAATTAAGAATAGAGAAGAAAGAAAGAAAATCCAATTACCAAATATAATATAAATGATATGAAGAAAATCAAGTTGGTGAAGTATATATAGAACGAAGACATCAAATACTCAACACTTTCAAACATTTAATTCACCAATTGATGTGACAATATTATTTCAAAAGAATTGTGTCGTGATATTAACTGATTTAAAAATAATAAAACGCCAACCATTGATATTTTAAAATCTAGTGGTTTTGGCATTACTCCAGAGGTTTGAATTTACAAATATAGTGCTTCAAACATTTTCTTTTGGAATGCAACTACAATCATCCATCTTGTGATAACCGTTGATTTTTGATGAACTTAGCACAAAACATTGATTCCTTTTAGACCATTAACCACGAGTTGAAGCTTGATCCCACCGAGGACAAATGTCACAATCTCACATTACTGTGGAAAATTGATGGCATCACCTTCTAAAAGATGCGGGCGCGTAGGAGCCACTCGATTGTTAATCACCGATCTCAACTATTGATTTTTTGTGAGAAAATATTTGTCACCTGACTTTGATATTCCACGAAACCGGTAATCACCTAGGGCGATGGGTTTGTCACCACAATGAATCCAAAGGTTTAATTCATAAATTAAGCGACCTTCAACTATCGGTAGCAAGTTGATAAAATATTATTTTGGGTGTCATGACTTTAAGTGATTTAATAAGTAATAAAATTACAACCATTGATTTTTGGAAATATAACAGTTCTAGTGGAATTATTGAGGTTTGAATTCGCAAGTCTAGTGCTTCAAAAATTTTCTTCTGGAATGCAACTACAATCATCCATCAAAAATTCATCGAACGGTCTTGGGTTTTATTGATCTTGTTTGAAATTTGGCTTCAAACATAATGAATATGTTGACACTTATCCCCATTCCAAAAAATTTATGAAGGAATTTGGATGTGTGGAAAAAATTTCGTGGAATAGAACAATAAGTAGCATTTGATATTTTTTCCACCCACGCTATGATTTATTATTGGCATACCAATTTCTTTCACCAATGAATTTTTTTTTATTGGTTTGAGATTATGTTTAATTCACCAATGGTTTTTTTATTGATTTCAAAATAAGTTTAATTTTCTAATGAAAAAAATGGTTTGAAAGCATTTTTGAACCGCCAACAAAAATATTATATTTGTTTGAGTATAGGTTTAATTCGCCAATAGAAATATTTTGTTGGTTTCAAAACATGTTTAATTCACCAATGGAAATATTTTATTGGTTTGAAAATAGATTTTAATCGCCAATGAAGATATTTTGTTGGTTTTTAAAAAATTATAATTCGCCGGGATTTTCCATAGACTTCTAGCAATTACAAAAGATTCGCCAATTGAGATTATTATTTTTCTCAAAAAACAAAAAAACTCAACAATAAAATTAATAATTTTTTTGAGAAGTATACAAGATTCACCAGAATTTTACACCTTTTTCGAGGGGGGGTTCTTAAAGTTATCCTTGGAGGATAATGGGATTTTAGGATAGGAATTCTATGTGGTGGAATCTAAGGACCCAAGATGGATGGAGTAGATGAATGACTTTGTTTTGGGACAAAGGGACCCAATATGGATGGAAGGGATGAATCCTTTGGTTTTGGGTCATAAAGACCCAAAGATGAATGGAAGGGATGAAGGCTTGGGTTTTGGAATATGAGGACCCAAACTAGATTTGGAGGATGGAGAATATGAATGTTTGGATTTAGATGGTAGGATTTTGAATTTTGGGTGGATGGAATGGGTACCAACATCTAGAGACTTATAGCCAAGGCCATGATAATTAAGATTTGCTTGGATTTGGATGAGTTCTAATATGCCTTGCTCATGTAGGCCTAACCCTTTTCCTTAATAATATATTTTCTGACAAATCATTTTTTCTAATGGGATACTTGTTGTTTTGAAAATAAGATTCAAGTCTATTTTAAGGAGGGTATGGTATGTAAGGAATGATAGGTTCTTGGAGGAACCCAATTGATAAGTGTGGGGTTTATGAGTAGCTTGGATAGGGGTGATGGGATCTTGTGGAGGATTAGAATCATCACATGAATATGAGGGAATACTTGAATCATGAGATGGAGATGGAGGAATTTTTTTATCTTGACTTGGGGTAGGGTCATGGGATGGGGTGGATGGCATAGTTTGCTCTTGGTTATGAGATGGAAGGGGGTCATGACATGGAGATGAAGGGATTCTTTGATCGTGACTTGGTTTAGAATCATGTGATAGAGTGGATGGAAGGGAAACATGAAACGGGGTTGGAGGGACACTTTGATCTTTACATAGTAAGAGGGGATCATTGCATGGAATAGAAGTTATACTTTGATCTTGATTTGGAGGAAGGGGATCATTTGATGGGATATAAGGGATACATTTCTCTTGATTGGAAATAGGATAATGAGATGGAAGGAGATCATAATGGTGGAAGTTCATAATATGATGGAGTAGATGAGACATGGTGATCCCAGAATAGTGGTTTATATTTTTTGGGATATCTTGATTTTTGCTGAAATCACATATTTTTAGAAAATATAATGATTTAAGCCTTGAAAAGTTCCATTTAAAGTATTCCACTTGAAGAGGGTTTGATCAAACCACCTTATATGAAACCCCCTTGAATAGAACCCCACTAGTTTTAAACCATACCTATAACGGAGTCTCCTTTACACCAATCAAAATGTTGATAAAAACCAACTTTTGATTTACCTTTTGGGGGATCAAATGAATTCATTTAGCATTTTTTTTTTTAAGTATTAGTCCTTATTATTAGCTTCCCAAAAATCATAATTTTAAATATATTTAATTTAATCATTATATTTATTTTTTATTTTTTGTGAATATAGGTTTTTCACCAAAAATCAAGCTCTTTGTTCTGCATATGTGGAAAAATAGCAGATTATCAAAAAAATTGAAAAATATCAGTGTAGTAGATATTGATGTCCCTAATCCAACAAAAAAAAATGAATTTTGATTCATACAAAAAAAAATTTATGTTTTAGCCAGTAAATCATGTCTAAATTATAATTGTTTTGACTTGAAAACTTAATTAAGAAAAAAATAATTAATGAAATGTTATGAAACCAATTCCATGCACTGGATATTGTAGTTATGAATTTAAATTTGAAAAAAACATATAATTGTATCCTTCATAGAAAAAAATTTATGTGTTAACCAGTAACGCCACTCTTTAAAAATGGTGTTTATTGTTAAAAACTAGTTTTCAAAGGAGATGGAAAAGGAAGTATAGTCTGATTCCAAAAAATTTAAAAAAAAAAATATTTAGAATCTATAGATAAAATGTCACAAATCACTAGTTTGCATCATCTTCAAATTCCTCACGGTCCAGCTAATGTAGGTGCCCGAAAGTGAATATTTAGTTAAAAATAATTCAATTCAATGTCTAGCTTGGCCAAAAATTGTAAACCAGTATTGTGGGATCACCCACATCTTGATCTTGATTGGGAGGGGTATCATTAGATGGGGTAATGGATGGAAATATTTGTTCTTGTGATGGACTAGGGCCATGACATGGAGTTGGTATGATAGGACTATGATATGAGGTGGATATGATAGGATCATAAATGGGTTGGATATGATAAAATTATGAGATGGTATAGGAGCATGCAAAAAAGTTGATGGACTAAGATTATGGCATGGAGTTGAGAGACTTAGATCATGAGATGGTATGGAAGGGATACTTCGATCCTGATATGAAAGGGGATCATTTTGGATTTCTTGATCAATGGTAGGAAGTTGATCAAAGATAGGTTTATCTTGCATGACATGATCATCTAGAAGGATTTTTTGGATGGAATTAAGGATAGGATCATGAGATGGAATGGGATCACAAGAAGGAGTACTTGAAACTTGAAATAAAGGGGGGTCTATGATCTCATGCTTTGGATAACTTTTGGTGCTCCTTGGATGGCGACTTTTCACTTGACAATGGGCTGACTAGGATATGAAGCACATGAGATATGGTTATGGAAGTGTGTTGGTTGAACATGGAAGACATTTTGGTTTCCCTTGTAAATGGAGGGAAAGGATTACATGGAGGCTTGGATGGTGTTTAGGATATCTTGGAATCTACTTATGGGACACATGATCATGAATTTTATGTGATTGTTAAAGTAGTTGGCAAGGAGGAATTCAAAAAGATCTTGAGGTATGAGATGGAAGATTGAGGATATTTTATGCTCATCTTGATCCATGTGGTGATGAAGGAGGATGATAATGAATGATGTGGATTAAGGATGATGATGAAGATTAAGGATGATAATGAAGAATGTGGATGATGATGGAGATTGAAGATGATAATGGATTAGGTTCAAGAAATATTTTGATGTGGATTATGGAGGGTGGTTATGATAATGATTAGGATCTACATTAGACAAATTAATTAAGCTCAGGGTCTTAAATGATGGATTAAGAATGGATGTGGATGATTGTGATACTTGGGATGATTTTGACTATATGATTGGGTATGACTAGGATAAGATGGATGATTAGAAATATTAGGAAGATAATTAGGATGATTATGAATTATTAGGATGGGGAGGAATGATTAAGATGGTTATGGATGATAAGGGCAAGATGATTATGATGAAAAGGAAGGATTGTGATGGATAGATAATTAGGGTGAAGAGAGATAGTTGAGAGATGAATAGGATATGAAAATGGATGATTAGGATGAGATGGGTGAGATACTGATTAAGAGAAATTATTAAGATGGGAAGGGATGATTATGATAGAATGATATGATTAGGATGAGGAGGAATGATTAGGATTGGAAAGGATTGGTTAGGATGAGATGAGGGATGGTTGTGATGACTAGGATGGGATGATTGAGATGAGGAGGAATGATTAGGATGAACTATGATTGAAAACACCACAAAAAATCTAAAAAAAAAGTCTTGGTTGTTGAATGTTCAGATTTTATGTGTATAGTGTATTCTCAAGAGTTATTCAACCTAATTTCCATGAATCTAATCATAATTCAAAAACACTTCACACACATAAATCACTTCCTAATCCTAAGGTCAATGGCCAATGGCAGCAAACCTCAGGCCCACAACTTGGAATCTCCTTTGACTCCAATGTAGGGACACCTTAATTGGTGTGTACACTCTTGTCTTTGTGAGAGAGGACAAGTATGGACCTCTGAGACTAGAAGGATGACATAGTCACCCTCTCCCCGAAAAGCTACAAGTAGATTATGCTAAGCTGGGGATTTCTATCTCATCTCAAGGGAGCCATATGGTGAGTAAATTTAGGGTGTGATGCCACACCCTTGCACTGGGAAAGACACCAAAAATAACTCAATCAATAGGGTGGTCCTCTAACTAATATTTTCTAATCACTAGTCGGGGACTTGATGCCTGACGAGCACACAAAAAGCCACTTAAGAGTTTAACCAACCCTACTTGCGTGTGAAAAATACCTCACTTAAATGTGGGTAACTTCTCCTTTGAGATTGGAGTTGTTGACAAAGGCTAATGTTAGTTTGGACTTGACTTTTTCCTTATCCTTTTATATAGAGGCCCAAGGGAAAGCCTGTTTTGGGTTGTACCCCTTAGAGTGATTACTTCTCCAAAGGTAGGCCCTTCTAAAAGGGTTATACAAAATCAATACAAATAAATGCTTTTGATCTCTGAGATCATATAAAAATGTGAGGAGAGAGAATACACATATATTTTCTCACACTAGTGAATTTTCATTAACCTTTAAAAAATGAAATTTGTGGTGTAAAAAGTAGAGTATTGAAAAGTGTTTTTGATTCCCAAGATCATATAAAATGCAAGGGAAGAGGATACACACCTCCAAACACAAACAAGATCACTAATCAAAGCAAACAATTATTATTTTTAACCCCAAATTAAAAATGTGACAATGAAAAGACACTTGTTCTTTTTAAATCCCAAATCCAAATGTTCCCACTTTAAAAAATCAAAACTAAATAAAACATTGCAAGAACATGGATTTGTAGTCTTGATAGGAATTTATTCTCCCAACGAATGCCACAAGTTGCAAACCAAGTATTAGTAACACAAAAACCTCTATTCTACCAAATGGAAAAGGCAGAAAATAAAAAACTCCAAATTTAAAACCCCCTTTTAAAAACTTTATTTTATTTTATTATTTTGTATTTTGACCTAGTCAACAAGATTTAATTTTTTTTTAAATGATTTTGAATCTAAAAATTAAAATGCCAAGAAGACACCCCTACTAAAATTTTGAGAGTTTTTTGAAATTATAAAAATTCTAGAAAAAAATCTTGATTTTAGCCCTAGAGAGCAAATTTATTGAAAAAACCCTAATTTTAAAAGATTTGATTTTTCTAATTATTTTTCATCAAAATTAAAAACATAAAGAATAGACCCACATTATAATTTTGATATATTTCCATAAATATAAGAAAATCTTAAAAATTCATTGTTTTTCTCCCAAAATTATTTTTTCATGTAAAATCATAAAAAAAATATAACTCGCTCAAAACAGATCCAAAAAATCTAATTTTTTGACTAAAGGCTCTTGATATAATCCCCAACTTGAGAAAAATATATGTGAAAATTTTGCAACCATTTGTGAGATATGATCAAATCTTTTCAAACCCTAGGCTTGTGTCTCCAACCCTAGCTGCAAAATATTAGTCTCCATTTTTTTGCATAAAATAACAATATGAAACTGGGAAAATATGAAAAAAAATGATTTATGTTGGTTCACCAATGTAGAATAGGGTAAAATTAAGGTAAAAGGCATGAATCAATAAAACTCAAACCTTAAAGGCCCTAATAACATGTACTTGAATTAGCCATGAAATGAAAATGATGTCTCTTTTATAGAAAACCAAATTTGAATGAAGGGCTAGGATTAAAAGCCAATATGACATGAAAATCAATGGCCAAGATTGCTTGAGAAGCAATGAAATAGGGTTAGGGAAAAATTAGGGCAAAGATAGGGTTTGGTTAAGGATGGACAATTGAGATTAAATTATAAATTAATTCAATCAAGAGTGGAAGTTAATTAAGATGTAAATAGATAAGACTAACATGGATAAATCTATTGATGGAGTAAATTAAATAATTATAAAAATATTTAATTTAGGAGGGAAAGTGAGTAAATTAATAAATTAAAAAAAAAAAATTAGCTATAGAAGAAGAGGGAAAGGTGGAAAATAATTAAATAATTAAAATTATTTAATTAATAGAGGAAATAAGACTTTAAACCATAATCAAATAATTAAAATCATTCAACTATGCAGGGGAAGAAGGGAAATTGATGGTGAAAAATAAGGTTCGCAGGCTTAAGACATTTTTCAGTGTCTACATATAATTATTAGGAAAGATAAATGTGGAAAAAAATATTGGAAATTAAATTCAAGGAGAACTAGGCACTTAGCTTTAATAACAATGATTAAGAATGATTTGATATTGTGTATAATCAAGTAATCTTAGTGCAAAATATGGGTGCTCTTAGTCTACTCAACTTTTCTCAAGATTGTAACAATAATAGGAATTTATGAATGTTGAATTTGTGTCATTCCTAATTTGGCTTATAGAAACAAGTCCTAATTATGTGAAACTATTTTGTATCTCATGGGATTGATTTAGCTAGCTATGGACCATTGAAAAATATGTCACCTTGAATTTTTTGTTTGTTGATGTGTAAGGATTATTGGTATTAAAAATACCTTGGGGAGATGACTAGATTATAAGGGTCATATTTTCATAAGTGGCCCACTTGATTAGACTAACTTCATGGATGTGCAATAATATTGAAGACAACACTCTCACGCATGTTGATGTTTGGTAGATGATTTTGATGCAAATTCTAGCTCCTTTTAGCACTTCAAATTGAAATATTTTTAGGATCATGATTTCTCTTTTTAATGTTTAGGATTGCCAAATGTTCCTCTCATATTTTTAACTACACAAGTGGACATCCTTAAATACCACCAAGGCATAATGAATAATTACCCAAAGGTGTGCCAAGTTAGCACTCAAAGACTAGTGGAAATGGTGATATTAATAATTTTTAAGTTTTATGCACCATGTAGGATCAAGCCCAAACACTATGGGATTGAACCTAGATAGGAATGTGAGACCTTAGAATTAGGAATTAATATATTGAAATATGAGTTAATGATGAAGAAATATATGGTTATAGTTATAGATAAGTCAAGGATAAGGTCAAATATATGGAAGTGTGTGTAGGTGAAAGTAAATGAGGATGGATAAAGATCAAAGTAGGAGCAAAACTTAGGTCAAAAATTATGTCATGTATCACTAATATGCCATTGTATTAATACATTCCATTAAAACGGGCCCAAAACTAAATGGGAACTAGCATCATTATTCAATTTCACCATTACAAAATCATTTCACTATAGGTGTACTAAGAAGGTCCATTATTATAATATTGTAATGAAATAACATGTATTTTGCACTACATAAATTACCTTAGGATAATTAATTAAAGAACAAAGATAAATAAATCTATCCTAAGACAGTGAGTTGGGATTGTTATTGCAATAAATGTTAAACTAGAAGTGATAGTTATCTCAATAACTGATGATGGAAAAACAATGTGTTAGAGGCCAATAACATATTTGTTAATGTTTTACATTTCAAGGTTGACTTAGATAAAGATCTTTGATTATGGAAACTAAATGTTCTTTGGCCTAGTTCACCTCCATGAGTCTAGACTTGATCACTATGATTGTAGACATAAACCTACATGTAAACATGATCTAAGATTTGTAAATGTCATTTAGTAGTCTATGCATTATTGGAATTTGCTAGTCTTAAGTTTTGATGTGTGTAAGAACTAACAATATTTAGGACCAGCTTTGAATAATTTGTTGAATTGAAAGGGCCAAGTTCTCCTTAGGTAAACACCTAATAGATCAACTTTACAACTCCGAGAAAAAAGGATTAGGAACAATAAAGCAATCACACAATAGACCTAGGACGATGTGAACTACAATTCTATAATGAATATAAATGTTAGAATACTCTTCAAAATGTTTTATCAATAAAGTTCCTAGAGGACCATCCTTGATTATTCCAACATGATTTCAAATGATTGAATGCATGCCTTTAAATACAACCATCGAGTGAGTAAGTCAATCTAATGTACACTAAATCATCACACAATAGTTAGTAATGTGATCGACAAGAAGATACTTTATATTGAAAATTTAAAAAATAAAAAATAAAACTTAAATCCATGCTTGTAAAAGTGACCTAAATCAAATCCGCCTCTACAAATCAAATCAAGACTAACAAATAATATATTATAAATCAATCAATAATTCAAATCCAAATATAAGATATCATATCTAATCATATTAAATTATTCCACTTACCTATAATCCTGATTATTATATTCGCCAAATTCAAATCAAAGTGGACCAACAGACAAGGAAAAAAAGACATGGGCGTGCAATTTTAACCATTTCAAAAGTATAGTGATTAAAAATCGATTCTTTGATTGACATGTAAATAAAACCCTTAAAAATCCTCAAGTGGAGCATATTATATGGACCAATGGAGATGACATATAATGCCATTACGCCTGAACTGTCATCCTTTCCTGTCGACCTGCTTATCTGTTGGCGTGGAAAACTTTGGAGTATAATCATGATCCATCACTTCAACTTAACCAGCAGATTCCATGGTTTTTGAGCACCCATAGAACAGGAGCTCTAAAACAGGCAGAAAAACTCTGTTCTGCAAAATTGTTTCACTGAATGTGTCAGAGCAAGGTATACTAATGGCGGAGGGAACAGCAGGAGCATGGTATGTTCAAAGGCGGATGCTGGACGGAGAAACAAAGAAATCAGACCTTGGATTTCCTTTAGGAACGATCTTATTTCTGTTGATTGTTTTGGGCATCAGTGGTCTGCTTTCATGGTGCTACCACTGGGAAAAGATCAAGGATTTGTATAATCGCCATACAAGTTTCAGTTTTCGTGATACATCTGCCAATCCTGTTGGCCATGGCGGCTCTTCAGCACCCTGTGATAATCCAGGGATTCAACAGGTAGTCAATACTTATGCATTTTTTCTCTGGTTTTCCTCTGTTTTAAGTGGGTTTGCTGCACTGTGTGTTATGATATATAAAGTGAAGTGGTATAACAACAGGAAGGAACAGTGGCAGTGGTCATGCCTGGAGACAATCTTGCCAAATTCGTTGCTTGCCCTCGCCCCATGGATTGCCAAAGTTAGTCCAAGCAAACTGAACATATGGGGAGATATGTCTGAAGAAGTTCAGGGAATCAGCAAAGCTGTAAGTTAATTCTTTTCCAGGATTCGATCATGTGTCCTCAAGCTTCCAACTTGAAAGATCTGGGCTTGAAATTGGAATGCCCAAGTCAAGTCTCTGTATAAAGAATTCGGCAAATATCATTTTTCCCTTGGCCTTTTCCTTTTTCTTTTGTGGACAATTACATTTGCATGGTATGCTCTGTAAGTCGGAGAAAGAATTTTCAAATATGATGTTATGATGGTATTCTCACAGCTTTTTCTCCCCTCGTTCAAAGGAAATAGAAGAGTATAAGGAAGACAAAAAGAGGGGCGCTTGATCAGTACTTCAAATTATGCCCCTTGAAGTTGCTTCAAAATTTCTGGTCTGTAAGTTTCAATCAAAGAAATATAATTATTTTAAGAGTCTGTATTTGGGATTTTGCAGTAGGAAATTGTGGTAATATTTTTGGATTTGATTATGTAATTTTCTTGTATTGATATTTAAGGTTATCATCTTTTTTTTCTGATTATCCAACATCAGTATAAGGTATTGAAGATCATAAGGCGGTTATCAGGACATTAGAACATAACGTTGTTATCACGACATTAGAACATAAGACGGTTATATTATGAACTGCAAAAATTTCAAATCTTTAATCAATAAGAAACCATCGAAAGTTAGAAATTTTATGTCTTTAATTGATAGAAAACCATCTAAAATTGGAAATTTCAATGTCTTTAATTAGGCTTCAGGCAAATTCATCGCCAACAATTCACCGCCAACAAATTCACCTCCAACAATTCATTGTCATGACAAATTCATCTCGTGGAAAATTCACCACCAACAATATGATATGAATTGCTGGTGGTGAATTTTCCATCAGATGAATTTGTCATGGCAATGAATTGTTGACGATGAATTGTTGAAGGCGAATTTGTTGAATCTCGTGAAAAATTCACCACCAACAATATGATATGAATTGCTGATGGTGAATTTTTCATCAGATGAATTTGTCATGGTGATGAATTGTTGAAGGCGAATTTGTTGAATCTCATGGAAAATTCACCACCAACAATATGATATGAATTGTTGGTGGTGAATTTTCCACGAGATGAATTTGTCATGGTGATGAATTGTTGACGATGAATTGTTGAAGGCGAATTTGTTGAATCTCATGGAAAATTCACCGCCAACAATTTGATATGAATTGCTGGTGGTGAATTTTCCGCAAGATAAATTTATCATGACGATTAATTGTTAAAGATGAATTTATTGACAGTGAATAATTGATCATAAATTTTCCTAAAACCCTTTAATAGGAAGCCATCCAAACTTCAAAGGTATTGAAGACCATATGCAGTTTCTTCTGGAGAAAACAATTATTTGTTTACTGTTTTCTTCAAGTCTGTCAAAAGGCTCTTACTGAGACAAACTTACCGATTACCATTGCAGCTATTTTCTAATCTAATGGCCCACAAGAAATTATATATAATTGAAATCAGATCTGTAGCTGTTGAGCACTAGACTGAAATCATGAATCATAATTGACATATATCTCATTGATCTCCAGTCGTCTTGGGCATTTCCTTATATAATTTGATTTATCAATATCTACGTCCGAATCAACTTTTAAAAAAGTTGCAATTGTTATCAAATATAAACCTTGAGTAGCTCCTGTCCAATATTCATGGATGATTGCTGTCAAAATCACCAGCAATATTTATCAATGGCCAACATAGTGAGGTGTATATGAGTGAGATAGTGGGACAAGAGGATAAGGATATAATAAAGTGGGGCATGGTGGACACGAGCTGAAGAATATGAAAAATGTCATTAGTGCAGGAACAGGATATGAAACTACTTTTCCAGTTTTATTTTGATTGATTTTTATTGATCAAAATTGATCTTTGACGTGGAGTTAGATTATGTTTAAGAGTAGTCAAATAGAAGATATTTTAAACTGAAAAAAATGAAAGAAATGGTGATCGCAAAAGAAGAATTTAATCATGGAGTAAGTTGTAAATTTAAGTTTGAGAAAAGTTATTGATCAAAATTGATCTTTGACGTTGAGTTGGATTATGTTTAAGAGTAATGAAACAGAATATATTCTAAACTGGAAAAAAGATGATAGAAATGGTAATCACAAAGGAAGAATTTAATTGTGGCGTAAGTTGTAAATTTAATTTTGAAGAAAGTTATCGATCGAAATTGACCTTTGATGTTGAGTTGGATTATGTTTAAGTGTAGTTAAATAGAACATATTCTAAACTGGAAAAAAGATGATAGAAATGGAAATCACAAAGGAAGAATTTAATCATGGAGTAAGTTGTAAATTTATTTTTGAAGAAAGTTATTGATCAAAATTAACCTTTGACGTTGAGTTGGATTATGTTTAACAATAGTCAAACAAAACTGAAAAAAAATAAAAGGAATGGTAATTACAAAGGAAGAATTTAATCATGGAGTAAGTTGTAAATTTAATTTTGAGAAAAGTTATTGATCACAATTGTTCTTTGACGTTGAGTTGGATTATGTTTAAGAATAGCCAAATAGAACATATTCTAAACTGAAGAAAAGTTGAAAGAAATGGTAATCACAAGGGAATAATTTAACCATGGAGTAAGTTGTCAATTTAATTTTTGAGAAAATTAATTTCATTTAAATGATATTTTTAAAATTTATTTCTGATATTTTTTACATGTTTAATTAATTTTTTATTTTCAGTATTTTGAATGAGTTTTGATAGAATATTATAGAAGTATCATATATTAAAAATATTTTATATCATAACATTGATTCTTAATTATAAATATAATTGAAAAATTTAAGAGTGATTATTTGATGTAAATATGTGATCATTCTTTACTTCTTTTACTCGTCAAAATCATGAAACTAAATTAATAAATTATTCTCCAATCTCATATGAATCCATTTAAATTAAAAAAAATCTTCTTTAGTGTTGCTTAAATTGTAATTCTGTAAATAAAGTATTTATTAATCTTTTCAAGGAAAGTATTTTAAAATAGTTTAGAAAAGTAAAAACAAAATCTTATCATTGTCGAGTGAGATTGATGTATGAGATGCTCTTAGTGGATGCACACAAAGAGTCTTTTCCAATTTATCTTATATATTGTCCTACAAAGTGTACATAAACACAATCTGTCCTTTTGAATCAATCTTTATCTCTAATAAAGTATAAAAATACCATAAAGTATAAAAATACCTTCATCATTTAACTGGCATAAGAGAACAAATTTATATACAATTCTTTTTTAAATAACATAATCAATTCCTCTTTGTAACTTCATCAAAATTAAAAATAAATAAAGATAAATTTATATTTATATTCTTTTATCTAATTCCTAATCCCCTCAATCTCAATCCTTTCCACTCTCTTAATACACAAGTAAAATATTATTATAATTACTCTCTATCCATAATACCTGTGAATATATATATTTTAATATTAACTATTCCATCATAAACTAACTTATTAAAAAACTCTTATTTTTACTATCCCTTTTATTACAATAATGTTTTAAATCAAAGTTTGTTTACAATCTAAATAAAAGTTCTGAAAGAAAAGACATGACAATTGTGGATACCCTTATTTTCCAAATCTTGAAAATGGGTACGGTGGATATGGAATGGACCTAGTGTGTCATTTTTCACTAAAGGCTAAGTGATGACTTTTGTGAGGTCTCAAAATTGTCCCATTTAGTCTCAATAAATAAAATAATAGGAGTGAATGAATAAATTATATATGCTAAAGTGGAATGATGGGTTGGTGGGGTTAAAGATAAGTCGTACAAAGTAAAATAGGGTACATGAGGGATTCTAAGAATTTAAATCCATCAACAAAGACCCACATTGATTCCCCCATTATTTAGTTTGTAGGCCAATATATCCTTGGAAAGGAATTTCTTTATTGTTTTTTTTTCATGCATCAATTTTAGGGTGTGTTTTGAGAAACATGTGGTTCTAGTTAAATAATAAGAAAATGAAAGTTGATAATTGAATTGAAATAAATGTAATAATTAAATATGGGTAAGTATAATTAGTTTTTATTTCATAATATAATATGAAAATTGAAGATGAGTATTATCAATTTATCAATGTTTAGAAAATGATGCTTTTGTACATATTTAATGTTTTGAAAAAAAAAAAAAAGAATGGAATTCACTATTCATAAACTTGAGTAGTTTGGAGTTGATCTCCAATAACGTGGATCTATCATTTGATGCACATATCTAATATGAAAGACACTAAACTTTTGCAATTTAATTTGTTGTAACTGTTGATATTTGAATATCCATAAAGATGATGAATGTATTTAGAAATACTTTGGGGAAGTTATTAGATTTCCTAGGGTTAAGTTCTACTAGGTCAATCCTCTTGATGGACTAGCTTTATGGCCTCAAGTGAATATTCAAAGACAACATACACAAGTGTGTAGATGGCCTATAGGCATAATTTGATGCAATCAATTTTTTAAGCTTTGAATTCAATTTGTTCCTATAATGTTATTCCTTGAAAATTAGACATTCCTTATTATTTTTTTATATGTTTATTTACATAAAATAATATATTTAAATACTAAGACATTGACATGAGTCATACAAACATGTGTCAAGTTAGAAATTGATATTTGAATTTGGGGTTGATTTTGAACCCCTTGAAATTGTATTTGAGCATTGCAGGATTGGCCCGAGATAGGAAAATATAAATATTGGGATCAAGAATAAGTGTATGATGACTAAATTGATAATGATGATAATGTATGGAAATATGTGCAAATGGGGTTGGGATAAGCTCAAGTGTATGTGAAAATGCACATAAGTGGGAGTATAATAAGGACATCTAAGGATTAAGGAATGAACCAATAATAACATAAGAGTGCACCACTTGATGATATGTAATTTTATGAATTTGTTCCATCAAAATGGGTACACATATAAACAAGAATCTGTATGAGTGTAAATTTTACCATTACATTTTGTGCCCCATTTGAGGTGCGTGTGAATCTATCATGAATATTTTTTCAAAGTATATGAAAATTGTTAGCCAACATGAAAAGTAAATAGTTAGAAATAACATTATATGGAGTCCATGTATTTAAAGTAATAAACTAACCTTGAATACTTTCATGTGTTCCTCTCCTTGGTGAGAGCATTACATATGAACCCGCAAAATAGAGAAAAGATATAAAATAGAAAAATTCTATCACACAAGTGAAATAGACACAAATAACAAGTTTGTTTTATATATTTGGGAAAAATGAGAAAGTGTTAAAAGTGAAGGGTTGGGAATTCTACCTGTATGGAAAGAGATATGATAATAATCTACCTAGTGGGGTAGTATGATCTATGGTTCCTCTTATGGGTGGTAAATATAGTCCACTTAGTGGAAATGGTGTGATCTATTCTATGACACTAATGTGGTAGAACTCCACTCATGTGTAGGCATGTAAGTGCGATCAAGATTTATATAGGTATAGTGGCAAGTCTTCATCTAGCATAAAGTGCTTTATACAAGTTGAACATAATAACACTAGTGATAGTATATGCCCCATCCTATTGGTTGCATGTAAAGTGTGTAATGGATTTGTGGAGAGAAAAAATAGTGAAAGAAAAGGTAAGATAATTTTGTAAGATGTAATCCTATAAGAAAATAGATAAAGTGATAAATATTATATATAACATCACTTGATGAGCAAGTGACAAGATATCAAATGATAAGCATGTTAAAAACATCAAAGTATAAGTTTGTCCCTAATATGGATAGATCATAAAGTAAAGATGGCCCTAAAGGTGAGATAAAGATCATGTAAGTGAATAAAATATGCATTGCATGGTGTCTCTAATATAATAATAGGAACATGATAAGTTATATGAGCTAAAATAGTATGTGTAAGGCATGATGGCCCAATATACTAGGATAATTCTATAAACATGATGACATGTGAGCACAAAAAGGTAGAGGGAAGACATGGATTCTATAATGTAGTAGGATAGCTTTAGAACCATGATAGGACAATGAAAACACATATACTTACGATATGAGATATAAAAATAAAAATGGGGACAAAGTTTCATAATAGGGTGATCCCACAATACTGATTTACAAGTTTTGGCCAAACTGGACACTAAACTGATTTTTTTTAACTAAATCTTCACTTTCGGGCACTTATAGTGGCTAAACCGTGAAGAATTTGAAGATGATGCAAACTAGTGATTTGTGACATTTTATCTTTAGAGTTTTATTTTTTTTATTTTTTTGAATCATATTGCATTTCTTTTTCCATCTCCTTTGAAAACTAGCTTTTATCAGTAAACATCATTTTTAAGGAGTGATGCTCACCGTATACAAAATAATTTTTTTTCTATGAAAGATAAAATTCTAATTTTTTTTGAATTTAGATTTGTAACTACGATATCTAACAAGTTCATTTGGTTTCATAATGTTTTATTGAATATTTTTCCCTTAATCAAGTTTTGAAGTCAAACCAATTACAATTCAGACATAGGCGGACCGTATATAGCATAAATTTTTTTGTATGTATCAAAATTAAACTTTTTTTTATTGGATCAAGGACATCAATACCTAGTCTGAACATATTTTTTCAGGATTTTATTTTGATAATTTACTATTTTTCCACATGTGCAGAACAAAGAGCTTGATTTTTGGTGAAAAACCTATGTTTAATCAAACTAAAAAAAAAACATAATAAAACCAAAACATATTAAAATTGTATTCGATGGATAGCTTGTTTCCAGGACTACCATCATCCAGTTGGATATGTGAAGTCACCTCCATTTTCATCCTCAACCCAAACTTCGAAGGGGAAAATTTTGCATAAATTTGGTGCAAGAGGGGGAGAAGGGGAAAGGGGGTTCAAACCCCCTTGAAAACCCCTTGACCTTTCGAATGAAGGGGGGTTCGCTCGAACCCCCCTTTTTTCAAAATTTTCCTTTATTTTCAATTTGGGCAATGTGCAAAATGTGGGACCCATCATTTAAGAGGGTTCGCTCGAAGGGAGGTTCGAGCGAACCCCCTTTGGGTTCGTGCAGACCCTAAGTTCGTTCAAACCCCCCAAAACCCAAAATTTTCTTCATGGGGGCATTTTTTACAATTTTCCTTCCTCAATGGAATTTTAAACCAATTTTGTGGGATCACCCAATAGAATAATCAATGATAAGTATTCAAAAGTATTCAATATGTAAAGAAATGACCATAAGTATGAAAAAAAGAATAATAAGGACCATAGAAGCACAGGTAAAAAAATGACAAGAATCATATGATATGGACCATGAAAGAAGAGATAAATTAAAATGAGAGGCACATGGCATGCAGAATATAGACTATGTTAAAAGACAAGATATAAATGTGGATGATGAAAATGCAAATAAAAAATAACAACAATGCAAAACTAACACTTTCACAATCATGCAATGAAGTTCAAGATCTTGACTCACAATATAGAATTTAGATAACAAGAAAATTCATCATAGCGAAGATCTTCATTTGCTCCATTGTTAGTTGCTCTTCAAAGTAACAAACTATGAAAGAACAATAATGATATGATGCAATGATGATGATAATTTGTCAAAGATAATTATACCTATGCTTGAATGCTTTCAATAGTGCTTGAATACTTTTGATAACAAGAGTGTTAAGATCATAAGAGTGTTATGGGTTTGAATGAAATAAAATATTCTTATTTATATGATTCATTTAACATTTGATCAATGGTGAGATTAATTTGTGAGATCAATGGATAAGAAAAATTAAGATAGGGTAAGACCCGAATGTGAATTTGACGGAGGGAAAGATTAGAATAATTAAATAAATTTATTTAATTCAAAATGATAGTTGGAGAAATAAATAAATAATATTTATTTATTTTAGAAGAATTATTTAATTTAAATAAATTATTTTTAATTTATTTAAAAGAGAAGTGTTAGCTAATTAATAAATTTTTGAAAATTATTTAATTATAGAGGACCAAAGATAAATTTGAATTTAATTTTAATTAATATTAGAAGGAAAATGATAAGTGATGAGTTAATTAAATAACTAAAACCTATGTAATTAATATAGATATGATAAAAAGATTAAGATAATTAAATAATTAAAAAATAATAATAATAATTATGGATGAAAAGAGGAAAATATTAGCTTAATTAAATAATTCAAATTATTTAATTAATATAGATAGAAGAAATGATAAGGATAATGATGAAATGATAAGATGAAAATACATTAGTCATTTTTGAGGTGTCTATATTTTTCCCCTTTGAGACAATGCATTTTAAAGCATTATTTCAAAGAAGAAATATTGATGATATGTCTAAGCAAAGCTTGGGATGGAGATATGATGTCCCCTTGAGAGACCAACCAAATAAAATAATTTATGGTTGGGTTCACGACAAGAAGGATAGGCTAGAAGAGGATATACTAACGATAATAAGCTAACAAAAGGCTAGAAAATAACTCTAGGAAAGGAAAAGACGAGATTGAAGAGGGTTGGGAAGGGAACCCGAAGGCTAAAAAACTAAAAATAAGGTGAGGGAGGCCAAAAAGGACTCATTTGTATTCTCACACTCTCCTAAATCCAAAGCCTCTAGAACACTATAGAGAAAAGTTGTAGAGGCGATGGTAGGAGTTATGAGGGAGACACATCGTGCAAAGAGGATCTGATTCTTTAGGTGACTAGCCAATGGAGGACCACCGGTGAGTACCTATCCCTAGGAACTTGATGGGTAGACTTATGATCATTAATGGCAAGTAGAACTAGGAAAAACCAAAAGTGGCATGAATGAGCGACAAAGAAACACAATTGGCAAAGGAGCACAAATGGAAAAGGACACAACATAACTAGGAGAACAACACAAACGAGTAGAAATCAAATACAATTGGTAAGGAGTTATGTAATTGGCTAGGATTAGGGCTAAAATGAATGCAATTGTTTGATTTTATTTTGTGTTTTTATGCAAATATTAATGAAATTGGGATTATGGATGTAGGATGAGGGTGAGCAACTACAATCATGAGCTCACAAAGATGGACGAGGCATTCCTTAGAGTGGTGGGGCTATGACATGTGAACCACATGCCAAAGATCAAGGATCATAGAGCCATTATGGTTGTACTAGTGGATAGGTGGAAAACATCCATAGTGCCTTTATGCTTCCTACTAGGGAGGTCACTATCACCCTAGAGGATGCTTGGAGATAACTCCAGGTTCCTATTCATGGAGATTGGGTGGTTTACAACATAGACCATGGTGAGAGTGCATTGAGCTAAGTCTTCTTGATAGATGACCTGGGCATTAAGAATGTAGAGATGGATCTTCGTTGGGTGATGGGTCAATTTGAACCACTTCCTTTGGTGGTGGTGGTGGTGGAGATCATTGGAGGGATCATAGTACTAGATAGGAGATCTTGAGGATTTTCCACTAGATAGGGGAGAGTCCTGGAGAGGATTATGGAGGAGGGAGTGGTATTTTCATAGGGACCATGTTTCTTAGCAAACTTATACCACGGCATGTATTAGGTGGTGTATAGGTATAGACCCAACCTAGCCTGTAGAGTGACCTTTCTACATGTATGGGCATGGGAGCATATGGTGGTCACATGACCGGTCACATATAGGGTGCAGGATGTTGGACTTCCCTATGTCTACATGTATGCAAGAGTGATGACATATAGGTGGATGGGGGACCTATATTATTGGAGGAGAGAGATAGATGACTTGTATTCCTTCATATGGTGGCTATGGAGGGACTGCAAGGCATGGGATGAGGATGTAGTAAGTTGCCATACTTTTGGTAGTCACAATACTTGATCGGGCACACTATGCATATTATTGAGAGATACATGCCAGAGCAGGTACGATGATAGTTTGGACAAAGGTAGGGGGTTCCTATAAGAGAGGTTGTGTTTGTGAGGACATGAAGAGAGGTGGCCAAATGGAGGCCCATGATCATAGTAGAGACAACTATTATAGTTTGAGGCACTTACCTTAGTGCTAGGGGACTTGAGGGTTGATGTGGAAGACATGAGTATGATATCTAGTGCACACAACACATGCTTGTTAGATTGATAAGACCTAGATAGAGGGTGAGACAACCACCCACAAGAGGAAATGGTGATAAACAAGTGAGATAGGGAGATGAGAACCAACTAGTGGAAGCTAGGGATCTCCACAAGGATAGTTAGAGGGGTGAGGAGGAGGACACATAGGTGTAGTTGGCCACTTCACGATGAGAGAGGGATGATGCCTACAGATAATTGGAGACATCCCAATGAGATAGGGATTAGGCTAGGGCAAAGCAAGATAGCCTAAAAACATAGACTACATAGGTTACCTTTGAGTGGGATGGGCTACAAGCACAACTAGCCCATATTTAGGGACAATTAACCTAGGTTACACCAAAGAGAGACATAGAGAGGCCTAGGAGGCAACAGGCAGAGGTATAGTTGGTACAAGTGACTACCGAGATAGATGGAGAGAGAGCATGGTGAATGCAAGAAAAGTCTAACATAGGGATAAAATCCTAGCAGGTGATGTCATGGGTGAGAAGGATCACATGGGAGGCCACTGACTATAGGACCATATATGAGAGAGAGGTGTTGATGGAGAAACATGCTCCACACTACTCCTCGAGGACGCAGACACATAGCCAGTCAGGGGATAGATCAGGAGGATCTAGGATCATGGGGATCATGGGGTAACCACCACCACAATGACCACCAATACAAAGAGGGGGCAAGGGATCTCTAGCCCATTCAGGTGAAGGGACCTTGAGGTAGACATTTTTACATATGTATATTGATACAACTAATTCAACCCATGTATAGACATTTATATTATATCATGATGATACATATATATAAAATTGATGATAGAAATTATATATATGATTATGATTTGATATATGAGATACTTATGATTCATGATTATAGTTATTTGATGTTATTATTGTTATGATGTGATAATTCATGATGTTATGATGACGATTATAAATATTGATAATGACTTATTATGACCATGGACGTATATGATGATGAATGCTATTGTTTATTATGATTGTGGATGGTTATGATTAATGATTATGATTTTATGATGCAAATGCTATGGTTATGATACTATGATGCATACTAACACTTGTGAATACAATGAAATCAATCTCCACCAAGGATCAAATATCAAAATGAAACATATAAAGAGAAGATGAAACAAAAAGTTGATATGTGAAATGAATGAAAACCAAAATGAAGATACAACAGAAAGTCAAACATGTGAAGGAAGACACTCATGCTATGACCCAAGCTGCTCTAAGAATATTAAGATAGGATATCATTGAGAAAATGGGATAGAAACAATAAAATCAAGAAATAAAAAGAAAAGCAATTGAGAAATAAAATCAACAACTAACATATCTCTTACCAAAAGATAAGCTCAGTTTTGGTAGATGCTTAATTGGAAAAGGTGAGCCAAGGATCTAAATGGATAGATCACTATAATCAACCTTTTCCAAAAACATGTGATGGAGAGAATCTAGACCAATAAGGATGTGTGATTGACTAACAACCTGAAAGGTGAATCAACCAAGCCTAGATCTATTTATCTCTCATATTGAATTAGGAGAGAGATAGATGACCTATATTCCTTCATATGGTGGGGTTGATGGATTGAAAAGATAATTCAATGACGTAATTGAGAAAACTATGCAAATGTAACATTTCTAAGATGAATTATGATAGACTAAAAATATGCAGACAAATTTAAGTTTTAAAAAAGTAGAAGGTAGACACTAATGCACCTATGATTTGAAATTGAGTTGATTCTAGGTGTTCTAGGGTGTAAGGATGCCCTAAGCTGGAGAAATGAAACTAGAAATTTCTTTCATAGGCCTCAAGTCCCTAGTCTATAGCTTCTTTCCTCCAGATCTGGTTGTCGGATCTTCATCTATTACTAAGATAATTCAGATTATGTATCTTGTCAACTTGTAGGGTTTTGATACATGAATGAGAAAAATGTCTTCAATCTTCCTCCAATATTCTTTAGATCTATAACCTATACACATAAAGAGAGGGGAATGGTTGTGCTATATAGGGGCTTGCCTCAGTCAAACCTTGTGTTGGTATTTCTAGCTCCACAATGGCTAAATTGATGAAAAGAGAGTGTATCCTTTTGAGGGATAGAGGCTAAATGAAAAATAAATGATGAATTAAAAATTTATTGCAACTCACCACTTAGATATAATATCCTTGATGGACTGAATTCATGCTCATTGTAAGGAAGCTAAGGAAGCTAAGGTATCAGAATAATTTCCTACACTAATATTGAGAGGAGGATAATGTAAAAATTTATAGATCTTTATAATAGTTGCAAAAACTTAAATAGAAATAAACATAAATATCATGCATACCACAACACAATTATTTATTTGGGGAAAACCCTTTCGGGAGAAAAACCCCACACTCCAAAAGCTACCCAATATATTATTCATAAACCACAAAGATTACAATATACTTGCAGAGCAAGCTTCTCACAAGAGTCTCACCAACTAGAGATCTAGAGGCAAAAAAACCGCTATTAGACTCTTAGAATACATCACAATACACAACCATAATACAATTCCCTCATAAAATAAGGTTGCCTTTAGGAAAAGTCAAGCCAACAAAATATCGACCGTCAAATCTGAGACCTAATGATGAACAATCTAGATTTACAATAAAAAAATATAGATAAAATTTAGCTATCAATAGTACCTTATGTAATTGCAAGGTTGAGACACATTTCCCAACACTCATCACCTTTAAGGATTCCTTCTTGCTTGACTTGATTTGATTTGAATACCTACAAGCATTTAGTACTCAAAAATAAAATGCATGCATAAACATGAACAAACTCACATAAAAGTTGACATGATGCTTGGATGAAAAAATATTTCAATAATTTTGAAAACTCTTCTCTTGATTTCTCTTGGACTGATTTTTGAAGTATTCTCCTCAATATTTTTTCTCAATATTTTCTTCTTGATTAAAATTATGAAAATACTATGTATTTATATGCAATTAATCTAATTTCCCAAAAATTAAATCCCAATGACCGACAATGAGGATTTGAATTTAAAATAATAAATTACCGACACCAACATATTTGAATTTGGATCCAAATTAAGAGGTCTAGTGCATAGGGTGCCCTATACCAGATCCCTCTTTTTTTGGGATCTAAAGTGTTGGGTACAAAATATTAAATGCATACTTTGATCACCTAAATATTGGGATAAAGCTATCAACTATGCTACTCACATCTAGAACAGGTTTATCCATAATTCATTGAATAAAATCATGCTCTTTGAAGCTTGGTGTAGTAGAAAAACCTAATGTGTAACATTAATAAGTCTTTGATTCACCTACATTGACACACATTCCTTAAAAGAAGCATAAGGTCTTGGACCCTTAGATTGGGCTTTACATATTTTTTGGATATCTAGATGTCTCAAATGATATCATATTTAGAATCTTGAGATACATGAGATCTTCATTGAGTGTAGTGCACATTTCAAGGAAATCTGTCCTAGCTCATCCTCTCATATTCTTCCTTCCTCCATAATAGATTCAAATTATAGAGGCTTAGAAGATTTTCCTCAAAATTCGTCTACTTATACGGTTAATTGTGAGGATTCACCTCCCCCTTCATCAAGTTCACATTCTAAGGTTAATGAATCTTCTCATCCATCTCCTTATACTTTTCCTCACTAGGCTCATCAAACACATGAGTCTGTCGACACTGTTTAGTGATCCTTTAGCAACTAGGAGGACTTGGTCACAACAACAAAATATTCCATGTTACTATATTGCCGCAACTTTAAATATATAATAATTTCATGAAGCGTGACCTAGAGAACTTTGGAGGTGTTGGAACAAGTAGAGATGGAAAATACCAAAAAAATATTTTTTGGTATTTTCCATTAGTATTTTCCATGTTTTGGTAAATCACATTTTCAAAGGCCTTCAAAGTAGAATTTGGGGCCAAGACCATATAAAATCCTTATAAATTATTGCCAAAGGCTTAAGTTTTAAAGGATTGAAATTAGAGCTTCTCAATATATTTCCATTGAGGTACAGAAGTCTAGATTTTGACCAACAGGCTACAAGTTATGATCTTGCCAAGTTGGGTATCTAAATTTTAGTTTTACTAGTTATTTTATCACAACCAACTGTTCATTTCAAATTCAAAAGGTTGTGATGACTATTAATAATTCCTCATATTTGCACATATCTCATTTTGGTTTGGATAATTGAGGAATTTTGGAGGTAAACATATCCTTTTACGAGATTTCTATTTTGTCAATTCACATTCTACAATAATGCATATTATCACACCAGGTATTATCATTTGAGTTCTCATCTGAATTCATATCAAAGAATTAGGAATTATTGAGTGGGATTTAACCATGTAGGAAGAGTACAAATATTTTTTATGTAAAACAACACATGGGAGCTTGCTCCACTACTTAACAAAAGAAAACTAGTTCGGTATAAGTGGATCTACCAAACCAAATTTATAGATGATGGATTAGTTGGCAAGCTCAAAAATATGACTTGTGGCTAAATATTTCTAGCAGGTTCATGGTGTTGACTACACGAGAACTTTTTCTCTTGATTCCAAGATGAAATCCATTCACTAAGTCTTGCTATTATTATAGATCATGGTTAGGTTGCACATAAAATAGATGTGAAGAGTAAAATTATTCATAGATATAGGAGGATATTTACATGTAACAACCACAAGCAATCATTCAAGATTCTTCGTCGGTTTATATACTAAGGAAGTTTCTCTATATACTCAAGAAAGGAACATGGGCTTGGTATGTCAATATGGACTCATTTATTCTCTAAATTGGGTTATTCATATGCCACTCATATCTAAATGTCTACACCTTAAGATAGGAGGATACTGTTCTTTTCTTGGTTCTCTATGTTGATAATTGTATTATCATAGGGAGCACCACATCCATCATTATTGGAGTCAAGATTTAATTATATGATAATTTTTCCATGACTAAATTGTGTCTCTTGCACTATTTTCTTAGAATTAAGATCACTCAAAACTTTTCATAGATCTCTCTTTCCCAACCTAAGTATGCTCTTGATCTCCTAGCTCATTTTTGCATGACTAACTACAGTCCCACACTTAGGTTGTCTAGAGTTTGGTTTGAGGTGAGTTTTCAACACCACTTGTTGATGTCACTTTGTATCATAAACTTGTTGATTTCATCATCTACCTAACTCATAGGCACCCAAAAATTTCATTTTTAGTTGTTATTGTTTCACACTTCATTATGGAGCCTAACAAGCTTCATTAGAAGGAAACCAAATGTATTTCTCACTACATATAGAGAACTTATAGATGTGGGATCATTATGTAGTAGACACAAGTTGAAATCTAATTTGATTATATACTCTCATTGGGATAGTGATATTTATGATTTTAAGTCCACATTTGGGTATAGCTTTCACCTTGGTTTTGGTCCCATTTGTTGGAAAAGAAAGAAGTAGACTTACATTAATTTCTCTTCAACTGAGGCAAAGTATCAATGGTTTTTGAATTCCCTCATTAAGACTATTTATCTTTAGAATATCCTCACTAAACTTAGAATCACTTTTGATAATTCATTAATCATATACTACAATAACAAAATTTCCATCTAGATATCAAATAATCTAGTCCATCATGAGATAACCAAACACATAAAAATCCACATGCATTTTCTTAGGGAGTTGATTTGAGAGGGGACCAAACCCTTCACTAATAAAAATTGCATTCATCTTCAAGCTCTTTTGGGGGTACAATATGTTGCCTCTCATTGGGGGAGTTTTCTCTCATTCGGTTTTCTCATTCTCTTCTATTTTGAGGGGATATTTGTACATGGGTACCTCATTAGGCCTTGTAGTCAAGACCCATCTTTGAGTGTTTTCTCTTGTCTTCCCCTAATTTACACTTAAGGGGGTATACCAATGTTAATAGGGAGTATTATCGAACTAGTTCATTTCTTATCTAGTTCCCCACCTAGGTCCTTTGCACATTAGGTTAAGTTTACTTAAGGAATGTGTACACATTATCCCACATTATTTATGTTTCTAGTCTCTTGGGTGATATATCCTATATATAGTCATCAATAGTTTATTTTTAATCAATCATTCTAATATTCTTTACATTTATTGTTGAATATAATATAATTTTTCTTTCAATACTAGATCTCTACAATTTATTTCCTTCAATTATTTGCTTTTTAGGTGGCTTCACAACCAAATCTTACACTTTTCCTATTTTTCTCCAATTGATTTTCCTTCCACTATTTTGCAGCATGACCTTGTAGTTTGGTCTATGCAAACTTCACTCTATTAAGATAAAAATAATCCTCATATTCAAAATATTCTTCAAGATGATTAATCCAATCAATCAATTCTTTGAATCTAGGTGACTAGAATAATTATGCAAATTCATTCTAAAATTCTTAACTAGACTAGTAAGAGTTTTTATAATTCTATGTTTTCTATCTTTATTTTCAACTATGACCTTATCATCCTATTCATCATCACTACCATCCAATATATGATATAAAATACCTCTCCTTTTATTCTATTCTATTCTACCACACCCAACTAGATTTGGGCATTTCTCATCATATTGAACATTTTCTCCATTTATTCTACAACACGATATAAACCTATATACATTCTTCTAGGTGGCATCTTTAAATTTGACATGAACAACCTTAACATTCAGTGTTCTATCAACAACAATATAAGCCACATCAATATTCCACCCAAAACTATCCTACTAGAAGACTCATAATGTTTACTTTTATTAAATACCTTATGTGTGCAGGTGTTTTAACATAGTCTAAAATGAAAAACTAAACGAAATTCAAATAAGGAAAACACAAACAACACCTCAAGATTGGCCTAAGATGAACTTGAACAAAATAAAAGATAAGTGATATACCTTGTCCAAGTTGATTGGTTGGTTGGCCCTATTGATCACTTGATTTGTCTGCTCCTTTCAATGGCAAATAGTATGAAACTAGATGCAAAACAATGTGGATGAGATGAGGAATGCAATGGTGCAAGTGGGTATTTTGATAGATGCTTGGTGTGTATGCAAAATGAGCTCAAATTTACAGCAATGGTGAAGGCTTGAGAATACAAAATGTGCTTGAATGCTTAAGTTTTCAAAGTTGCATGTGTTGCAAATGAGGGAAAATTCCTCTAAGTAATGAAGGGTCGAGATGCAGCGACCTTGGACAAGATCAAGGGCTAGGGTGAGTTGAGAATTCACAAGCCCTCACATCTTGACATGTGGTGGGTGATGTGTAAAGAAGGACATGAGGTGGAGGTACTTCCTTGTACCTTGGGAATGGACAAGATCTCCTCATAAAGGAGGTCCTTGTCCCCATGTGGGTGATGAGACTTTTGAGGAATTAAATTCCTCAAAAGTCCTTGGAGGAATAAATGTGAATTAAAAATTCACTTTGGAAAAGGGTTGCCTTCTCCAAAAGGAGAAAGAATTTAATGAATAGTTGACTTGGGGGTATGCCATAAATGGCATAAGGGGTTCAGGTGACCTAATTAGGTAATTAGGTTGTGCAAACAGGTGATTAAGGTAATTAATGGAGGATTAAGAAAAGTGGGCTATGATGGAGGATGTGACATTAATCCTAATTAAGGATGTGCACATCCTAATCAGGGATTAATTAAACTAATCTTGATTAAGGAAGGGTTATGGAGGATGGGACAAGGAGAGAGAAAATGGTGAATTTAAAATTGATTTAAATTCATAAAGGCAAATGACTAAATTAAATTAATAGGAGTATTTATTTAATTTAGAGAGATAAAATGGGATAAAGGTGAAGTATTTAATCATTTAAATTAAATACCTTAGGAACCTTAGGGAAAGGGAAAATATTAATTAAATAAACCATTTAATTAACATCGATGGGAAAGGCGGGATAAATGCATGAAATGGATGAATTTGACCTTATGGGAGAGGTCAAATATGGATGACTACATTTTTCCCCTCTTCGAAATATTGTTAGAATAACAGTGGTTCGAAAAAAAAAAAGATGCAGACGACTCGATAGAAGAATGGACTAGAAAATAATTCCTTAGCGCGGGAAGGGTGGTATACGCTATCCAATGAAAAAAAATGAAAGAAGATGCCACATTGTCATGGGAAGATGGATAGGACAGAGGAAAATGACAGGGTATGCCCCCTCGAGAGCGCAGACGGGGAAGAAAAAGGGACCTCATGCGACTTCTCGATAGGAAGAAATAGAGGGTGCCACGTGATAGAGTATAAAAAACCCAGAAAAATGACTTTTGAACTGAAGAAAACAAATGAACGGGGTGCAAATGGCGGCTCGCGAAAGAAAGGGGATGAATTAGATTAAAAAGAAGTTTAAATAAAGGGTAAAAATACCCTTAACTTAAAAGGACTTAAAATAGGAGGTAAAAGGAATATATAGTAATTTTAGAAATTACTATTCACCATTTGCACATTTGGAGGCTAAGTGAACAAGAGAGAGAGAGGAAGAAAGTGAGGACGAGAGTTGACATGGAGAGCAACAACGAGAGACTCATGGATGATGAGATCATCCACTGAGGGCAAGAGGTGCACGATTTCTACTACAGGCATGCGGTACCACGTCAAGTTAGTGTCAAAACCCTTCTTTGTGATTTTTCGTTAATTTTTGTAAGCTTTGACATATTTAGGGTTTTGGGTTAGTAGGATTTGGCTAGACGGGAAATGGGTTTCCGACGGATGGGCGAAATCACCCATTCGAAGAGCCAAAATTGCCCCTTGAGGGCATGGCTGGGAAGAGGTGAATTCGCCCCGGGGGGAAGATGACAAAAGGCAGGGGCGAGGTTGCCCTCTTGGTGAGCGAACTTGCTCATCTAGCAGGCGAGATTGCTCGGCCGACAGGAAAGACCGCCCAAACGAGTAGACTCACCTAGATGATGAGCAAACTCACTTGCCTGATGAGTGAACTCGCCTAGCCAGGCGAACTCACTCACCTTACAGGTGAGGCCACCCAGTCAAGCGGGCTCGCCCAGCTTGCTGGCAAGGTCACCTTAAAGGGCGGGCTTGCCCCGTCGATGAGTGAGGTCACCCAACAGGGTGAACTTGCCTCAACAATGGGTGAGGCCGCCCCGAAGGGCAGGCTTGCCCCGTCGACAGGCGAGGCCAACCTAAAGGGCGAGCTCACCACACTGAAGGGTGAGGCCACCCTAAAGGGCAGAATCGCTCCTCCCCGAAGGGCAGGCTCGCCACACCGATGGGTGAGGCCACCCCAAAGGGCAGGCTCACCACGACAGGGGGGCGAGCAGGGCCACCCAAACGGGTGAGCTCTCCACGCTGATGGGAAGGGCTGCTCAGACAAACGAGCTCGCCCGATCGATAGGCAAACCCGCCCGAATGGGCATCGTCTGGGCGAGGGGCAAAAACAAGAAGAAAAGAAAAAAGGGGGAGGGCAAGTTCACCCAATAATGGGTGAGTGCGGAAAAGGGTCAAAGAATGAGAGAAAAAGAGGGAATGATGAATGACTGACAAGGTGTGTAATTTTGATGCAGATTTTTGAGACACTACGTACATGGGAGAGGCATTCGATAGTGTTACAAGCGATGATCACAACGATGGGAAAGGAGGACCACACAGCCTTAGCATAGGCAGGTCTACTGCACATGTTGGGGTACCCCAATATCAGAGAACACTGACCATTGTTGACTGCATTGATAGGGAGGTGGAGTTCATAGATGTCCATGTTTTATCTCCCGATAAGGGAGATGATAGTGACCCTGAAGGATGTGTGAGGGATACTACGGTTGCCCATTGGAGAGCACCTAATTAGTTGGACACGAACCTAGGGACGAGAGCGAGAGAGGAGTTTGTGCGCTATTTTTGGATGAGTGGATCTGCCTATCCAAGGGGCAGACTTAGATTTGGATGGATACTTGGGATTGGGAGTACCTCCTCTACCATTGTACCTGTGCAATTTGATCAACGAGATTTTATTGCCAGATCAGAGTGGGAGGTTTTTCAGCCTCAAGATGATTGAGGTGGTACAACATATCGTCAAGAGGATAGATGGAGAGTTTGCATGGGGCGTATGCATACTTGGGTAGTTGTACAAAGACATGCATGTTGCTTGCTATAGAGGAGCACTCATTGTTACGCATGTGACACTACTGCAGATATGGGCTTGGGATCACATCAGTGTGGCTAGGCCAGGTGTGTTGATAGTGGGAGATCAGGACAAGAGGCTACCAGTAGCATACTGGTATGGGGCAAACTATGGTCAGCATCTACACTATATAGACGTGAGGGATTTAGAGGGATGGAGGAGGAGGCTAGATGACCTACGAGGAGATCAGATTATATGGAGACCATATCTAACACAACGGTTTAGCGGATGGAGAGAGGATGAGAGGAGGCACAAAGGATATTTTTGTACAGTATGCTACTTGATCAAGAGGGAGCGACATATCATAGATCTCCACCGACCAGACAGGGTGACTCGAGAGTTTGGGATGACATAAGATACTCCACCAGGGTCGTAGAGATTCTGCAGGATTACCCAGGAGCGATTATGGGGGGAGACGATCAAAGCAGATGTTGCCAGACAGAGGTGGGAGGAGGTACAACCAACACCATATCTAGGGAGGATAGGAGGAGAGGTAGATATGGGGGTGACCATGAGGTATGTTGCATGGTGGGCAGAGCATAGTCCCGAACGGGTTACAATAGTGCATCCTATTATAGGGGAGCTTGTTTATGGCTCAGATGAGGAGAGGAGATTGTGACATAATCGATGGAGGGGTAGGAGAGGAGGTGGACAATGGAGGAGAAATAGGGAGGATGTGGAGATGGAGGATGTAGGAGGGAAGGACCAACCTATGGAGATAGAGATTATTGTTTGTAGAGCCACTCGGAATGGTACCGGGTGGACCGCCACCACCTAAGGATCCAACAGTATTACTGGTAGGAGCCCGAGTGAGACTCAAAGTCATAGAGCAGAGACTTAGGGAGTCAAAGGAAAAGAGAGAGAGGTTGCAGGAGGGATAAAGGGACTACGATGCTCTCGCATTTGAGGCATCTAGGATGTCATAGGAGAGGGATGCCATGCAGCGAGAGAGGGAGGAGGCCTGGCAAGAGAGAGAGGAGATGAGGGGGGAGCCAGATGTGGCTTGACAAGAGAGAGAGGATATGAGGAGGATGATAGAGGAGCTGACAAGAGAGTGAGATGAGCTAAGGAGGGAGTAGGATTAGCTGAGGAGGGAATGGGATGAGCTCTAAGATAGGATAGACTATGCAGAGGTGGTCATGGGAGACTCAGGGGAAATTCTGGAGAGGGAAGAGACAAGTACATACTCCACAGAGTGGGAGAGATACAGCAGTGTAGGAGATGACACAAGAGGTAGGGGAATAGAGATCAGATGAGGATGACATAGGAGGTATGGGAGCAAGAGAGGAGATTCTTGTTTGGATTATGAGACAGGTACAAAGAAAAGTGAGAAACAGCCAGGAGTTAGGAAGTAGAGAGGGATGATTACATGAGGGATTCTAGCTACTACATGGCAGCCTATTATAGAGAGGTCCTAGATCCTGCACAACGTATACCTCCCTACATCTGAGTGGTTTCGCAGATGCCAACACCGTTTTGATCAGTAAGGGCACATACCCATGGGTTTAGTAGCTATCGAGAGACACCCCCACGTAGGGGACCAATGCCAGACTCCCCACAGAAGTTAGATGGGGCCAGCATAGGATAGGGAGGACCAGGATGACAAGATCCAAATTTTGACAGGTGTAGGGTGTATAGACAAGGGATAGGGATAGAGACCACAGGTTCCACAATGCAGACTAGACATAGATCATTCTATTCATTGATGTGGTCCCCATTTTTTAGGGGCACTTTGTACCTATATTTTATTATATGATTATGGATTATGGATATGTATTTATTATGATGATGGACATTGTTATGGATGTTATCATGGACTAGATATTTTGATTTTGATGTATGATGCGATGGCCCTTATTTACTCTATGCATTTATGATGTGATGGATGTTTATGTATGGATGCATTTATTATGAGATAGGATTTATGATGATTATAATGTATGTGTCTATGATGATTTATGTGATATGCATGATTCCTAACATGTTGTGATGCAAGATGTGATGTATGATATGATTATGTACTAATCATTAGGGGAAATTTACATAAAAAATGGGCCTCCTAAGGATGACATCATTAGCTTTTTAAGCTATCAAAAATCAACTAAAAGATGACATCAACCTGTACGGTGACATCATCCAAAATAAAAATAAAATTATTTATTTTATAAAATAAAAATTTATAAAATCTTATGATTTAACTAATGATGGTTAATTTAACTCTACATATCTTATTCTATCTCATTCATCTTTCTAAATATAAAATATTCTTTTTGTTTTTTAGATTTATATTCTATTAAGTTCTATTATAGAAATTTTTATATTTTCAAAAAAAAAAAATTCTTTAAGAAAAAAGCTAATGATATTCTTAAAAAAAAATTTTTAAAAAAACTATTTTTATTCTATCTCATTCATTTTATTAAATTTTTAATATTCTTTTGTTTTTTAGATTTATATTCTTAAGTTCTATTATAAAATTTTTTATATTTTCAAATAAATATTTTTATTCTTTAAGAAAAAAGCTAATGATATTCTTTAAAAAAAAGCTAATTTTTATATTTTTTAAAAAATATTTTTATTCTATCTCATTCATCTTTCTAAATATAAAATATTCTTTTTGTTTTTTAGATTTATATTCTTAAGTTCTATTAAGTTCTATTATAGAAATTTTTATATTTTCAAAAAAAAAATATATATATTCTTTAAGAAAAAAACTAATGATATTCTTAAAAAAAAAGTTAATTTTTATATTTTGAAAAAACTATTTTTATTCTATCTCATTCATTTTATTAAATTTTTAATATTTTTTTTGTTTTTTAGATTTATATTCTTAAGTTCTATTATATTTTTTTATATATTTTCAAATAAATATTTTTATTCTTTAAGAAAAAAGCTAATGATATTCTTTAAAAAAAAGCTAATTTTTATATTTAAAATAAATAAAATTATTTTTTAAGAAAAAAACTAATTTTTTATATTTTTAAAAAAAATATTTTTATTCTATCTCATTCATCTTTCTAAATATAAAATATTCTTTTTGTTTTTTAGATTTATATTCTTAAGTTCTATTACATTCTATTATAGAAATTTTTATATTTTCAAAAAAATATTTTTATTCTTTAATAAATCTAAATCTATAAAATCATATATATATATAGTAAAATACTAAGTAAAAAATAAAATATCTAAATTTATTTTTACTTTGCCACTTTTTAAATAAAAACAAACAAGTAATCAAGAAAAGAAAGTGAACTTGATTTTTTTAATAAATTATAATAAAAATATAAGTTACCAAACTTTTTGAATAAAAAATAAATAATGAAGAAAGTGAACTTGAGTTTTTTAATAAATTATAATAGAAATATATGTTACCACTTTTAAAAAATCATTGACTTCAGTTTTTTAAGGAATTATAATAGAAACGTGTGTCCCCACTTAACTCATGTAGTTGAGTAATTTAAATTTTTTATATGTAAATAATTTGTATTATATGAGATAATTTTTGCTTTTTTAGAGTTCCTTAGGAGGCCCATTTTTTATGTAAATTTCCCCTAATGGATTTGCGATGCAGGTGGCGATGTATGTGTATTTACGTTTAATTTTATAATGTGTACCATGAATGGTATTATTGCGATGTGATTATGAAATGAACATATAATAAGATGCAATGAATAAAAAATGTGATGTACATGTATAATGCAATGTATATAATGAGATAGATTAATATATCATGAAATGATAATGAAATGAATTTAATTTAAGATGCTTAGAATAATAAATCTATGTCAATCTAAACAACTTAAAATGAATATAATAATGACAATGTAATGCAATGTATGGACTAAGATGTTTAAAATAAGAACATCAACTAACCTATGTGGATAATGCCATAAGATGATAATGACATGCATTAAGATGTGTAGACTAACCAATTAAGACCAATCTAAACAACTTAAAATGGTAATGATAATGCACTTCAAGATGCTTAGACTAATAGATCTATATTATTCCAAACAACTTAAGATGATAATGACAATGATAATGCAAGATGCTTAGACTAACAGATCTATATTAGTCCAAACAACTTGAGATGATAATGACTATTGTAATGCAAACGTAACTAGGTGAATCATGAGTGTAAATAAGGTCATGCATGATGGTGGAAAACATGAATGAGGGTGGAGATGGAACTGCACCTATCGAGACCGTATGGGTCCTGAGAAGAAAAGGAGATGGAAGGGGAGTGTTTGCACAACTAAAATCACTAGTCATAGGTGAGAGAAAGAGATGGAGGGATAAATGCAATGCAATGGGATGAAGTATGAAATGTAGTCCTAATGCTATTTGCCAATTTAGGAGTACTGATTTTTTCTATAACACAAAACACAAGATGCCAGAGTATAAGGAACCAAGGCGTATATGTGTCTAATGCATAAAAAAAACACAGAAGATAAGAAGGCTATCCCAACACCCCAAAGTCACGAGGACTTTGGTCGAGCCAGGCATTAGGATAACCAAAAGCACAAAGGATGCCCCAATGCAACACAAGACCATAGGGATCTTGGTGGGTACTATGCAGGACAACCAAGAAGATAGCAAGCAAACAAGAAGATCAATATACGCCCCTATGTTTACCAATCAAAGCACAACATGATATGATGGATCGTGGTGACCTTGACGAGGTATAATAGGGAGCTCAAATGATAAAAAAAATTTCAAAAGAATCAAAAGATCACAATAAAGTTCAAACATCCTTTGCCATAGGATCAAAAGGATGGATGGGATTGATGCGGTCTGTTAGGAAGGATGCATCATGTTGAGACCACAGATGGAAGCTAAACTAAAAGATCGACATGATGCAGGATATCTGAAACTAACTGAACTTCATGATACTAATGACCTTTGCTTGTAAGAACCAGCTAGGATTGGGATGTAATTGATAACACAACAAGACAATAAGGCAACAAGATGACAAGATAGACACGCCCTAAATACCTAGGGGCTCGGGGGTTGATCAAAGATCAGCCTTGCCTATGTGAAAGTGTAGATCCCTCATAGTTCGACAAAAGACCATGGATAAAACCGGAAAGAGGACAATGGAGACCATGATGGAGGACAAAGACAGATAGATAAATGCCCCGAGGGTGGATCAAATGATCGACTTTCCTACGTGAAAGCGCAGGGGCAATGTAGTTTGAAAAAGGACCAAGGACAAGATAAGATCTAAATGACGACCGACACAATGGATGAGCCTACATGATGACACAAGGCTGATGATGAGACACGATATACAGGCAATGAAAATCTCAGATCAAGGATAAAAAGCTTAGTATTTTGGATAGACGATATTGATCGTCCAATGCTCAATCACAAAATACCATGCGATGAATGTTGGGATGCTCATGGATAGATAGGACCGATTGGATGATAAGATAGGATCTGGGGATAAGAAGGATGAAAGGATAAAGTAATTAGGTCGCAAGGTAGATAATGATTAAGCTCCCTACAAATGGTGCCTGTTGCCAGGTTTTCACCAAACGTATGTATCCAAGGCACCATGAAGAGTAGTTTTTACCATAGGATGAATTATTTCTCTTTACTATTTTTGGATTTTATTGAATTTTTTGTATTTTTGACAATTTTTTACTTTTTTTTAATATTTTCTCAGGAAAGGACAACCCAGTTGACTTAGGAATAAAAAAAATTTAGATGCATAATATTGATGGGCTCCTCTAAGGGTTCTCCTTAAAGAGTGGCAAGTCTGCATGTGTTAGAACCATACTTAGCTATGATGACATAAGGACCTAGCCAATTTTCTTCAAATAATCCCTTCTTGTCACACTCTTGCAGATTTTGTTGATTTTCTTTAAGGACTAAATCACCAACATTAAATTGTTGAAATTGAACCTTTTTATTTTAGCTTCTCCTAAGACGATGTTGATAGGATTGCAAATTACTATATGCTTTTATTCGTTTCTCATCTAGTAGTTCCAATTGAGCAAGTTGTGCAACCCTAGTGTCTTCATCACTTATTAGATTCTTCAGAGATATGCAAAGTGATGGGATCTTGACTTCGATCAGAAAGATAGCTTCAGCACCATAAATGAGGGAATATGGTGTGGAGCGAATGGGAGTGCGGTAATCCCAAAGGGTGGGATGGATATGGAGATGCCAATCTTGACCCATGTTGTTGACAACCTTTTTCAGAAATTTGATTAAGGTCTTATTGGTTGCCTCTGCTTGACCATTGCCCTGAGGGTAATACAGGGTGGACCAATGGTGTTGGATATGATAGGTCTCACTGTGAATGGAGATTCTATACCTACACAAACACAAAGAACACACACAATATTAGATCAAAATGCAAGTAAGGAGAAACATTCCCCATGAAATTAAATTGCAAAATCAAAATAGGAAAAGAAATGAAGAACAACACAATGAAAGCAATTGAATCCTATTCTAATGAGAAAAATTTCAATCCCGTGGGGGAATTAGTGCCATTTATGTGTAGGAAATGGCCCTTTCCCAACTCCTTTGTGTGATTTGATGATCTTGGATGATGATTCTTGATTCTTTGATGCAAATTTGATAAAACCTTGATAAGATTGCTAAAAACTATTAAATTATGATAGAAATGGATGAAATTGCAAGTGAAATTGAGTATAGTAAGCTTGTATGGATTGTGGATGATCAATTCAATAGGAGAGGCCCTTCATTTATAGATTTGAAGAATGGAAGAATAAGAAAAATGGATGAATTTGGGACTAAAGACCAACCAATGAGAGAAGGCCACTTGTCCACATTTCGTTAGAGGAGGAATGAGCACATTTTGATGAATGTGCAAATAAATGCAATTAGGTGGAATTTGAAAATTGTGAAATGACAAGTTGGAGGGAGAGGAAAATGGAGTAAATGCCACTTGGTTCAAGGCAAAGGACATGTAAGAGGCCTTTAATGCCTTGTTGGATGTACTCATCCCTTTTGGAAGGATTTTAAAATTTGAAGAATATTCCCTTTTGATGCCAAGTTGAGGGAAAATAGATGAATTAATAAATCGATTAAATTGATTTATTGGTGCAAGTTACAAAATCTAGAGGTTTTGAGTGATTAGGATTAGATTCAATCATGATTTGATCAAATTAAGTAGAAATTAGGTGATTTGACAATTTTGACTTAGATTTTAGGATTTAAATAAATCAAAGTTGAGAGGCAATGATTTTAGATTTAATTAAATAAGGATTGACTTATTTAATTAAAGAGGGTGATGTTAGATTAAATCAAATAAAGATTAATTTATTTATTTTAAAGGGATGACCTTATAGATTTAATTAAATAAAGTGAATTATTTAATTAAAGAGAGACTAGGATTAATTAAACAAAATGATTTATTTAATTAATGGAAGAGAATGACTTAATTAGATAAAATTGATTTATTTAATTAAGAGATGAAATGTGATGATTAGGAAGAGGTGATTTAGGAAGAAACGATGTTAGTAAGCTCAGGATCAAATGTGTAGGATCGAAAATGTATTTTTTTCGTGTTTACATTTTACCCCTCTTTGAAACAATGCACCTGTTGCATTGATTCAAAAAATAAACTGTTGTGATGAAATTTTTTTTTAAAATCATTTTTTTAGATGCCCCATTGTTGCCCCAGCGAGAAGGATTATGCTGGTATAGTGCCCCCTCGAGAGATCGAATGAAAATTTGGATTTTTGGGTGATCTCGCGAAAAAAGAGGACAAGTTGCCTGACGGGTCCAGAAAGGGTCGGGGATGCCAAAAAATACACCAAAATGCCAAAAATGATGCAAAACGGCCCTCGGTCAGGAAAACATAGGTTTGGGGGTCCAAAAACCTAGCTAGATAGCTAAATTAGGTCAAAAAACCCTAATTTTTAGGCTTAAATAGACCCTAAGGGGTCACTTTCAAATAATTTTCACACTTAGCCTTTAGAAAATTTTGTATTTCTAGCTCTGAGCTTTGATCGAGATGGCATAAATATTGCTTCCACGGCATGTGTCAGAGCAGGTACGAGTGCACCAACGGCCAGTTGGTGCAGGACCAGTGGTATGTACCCCTCCCTCGACATTTCACTTCATTTTTTTACGTGCAATAAATAGGGTCAAAGTCAAAATTGAGGCAAGTGGCGCTATATAGCATCGCTAAAAATGCAAAATTGGTGTTGTGCGGCCTCAAAGTGCGTCACATGTGCAAAGAGCACCACCACGAGCCAGTTTATCAAATTAGGGTTTGGTCCAAAGTCAGGCACATATGACAAGTGCACCGCCGTGAGCCATTTTGGAGTTTAGAGTCTGGGGGCGCGGTCAAATTGTGTCGCAATTGCAAACAGAGCCGCATGTGTTTTTTAAATTGTAAAAAATTAGGGTGGGATCTCAATTTTTTTTAAACCTGACATTGCGGCTTTTCCTATACAAGAGGACCTTGGGATATTACATTCTCGAGAGCATAGATGCCCAGTGCTTAGCAGATTAGACGGGTTACACGAGCTACTCCAGGAGCACCTTGGGGCGATCAAACTTTGGTATGTCGCCTATGACCATCCCGTTCAGACACACCTAGGGATGATGGAAATCCTAGCAGAGAGATGGCACAGTGAGACATCCTCATTTCACTTGCCCATTGGCGGGGCCACAGTCACTCTATAGGATGTCTGGCGCATCCTGCGGTTGCCCATCCACAGAGAGAGGGTTATTTATGATGTGGATGCTGAGAGGGATGAGTGCTTTGAGGTCATGGAGCTTGATGAGATCGTCTTCTCCAAGGGCTAGATTGATTTAGAGAGATACCAGGGCATAGTGCCCACCTTTAGACTCATTGTCGCTGCCATTATATCAGGGCTTGTGGTTGCAGATCGACGGGGCCGATACTTCAGTCCAAGGTGGGGGCTAGCATGGGAGTGGATGCTCTTCTATAGAGAGTGCCTTTCTTGGGGATCAGTGATGTTGGCCTCACTCTATCAAGATTTGCATGAGTTCACCTACTTAGACAACAGGACCATTGGGGTCAGTTTTACTTTGTTGCATATTTGGGCTTGGGAGTAGATAGCAGTGCTTTGTCCATAGGTCATAGTGGTTGCCCTGGAGTTAGATGATCCCATTGTTTGGAGGTACTGAGGGGCTCAGATCTCCTTCACTCACATAGGGGAAGGTGGTATCGCCCATTGGCAGAGGGTCATCGATGAGATGACCGTGTTCACATTGAGGCCCTGTCTTGGCATGGTTCCTTGGTTTGATGACGTACAAGAGCTATTTTTTCTCAATAGGATAGATTGAAGTAGGACTGAGAGCACACCATTATAGAGAGATACCTATCGGACCAAGTAGATAGACAGTTTGGTGATAGATAGGACAAATGCAATGACCAATATGTGGCCATCTTTTCCCGTACAATGAGGGAGACTGCATGGGGTAGAACCATCCCAATCGAGAGGGCGGTTGCATATTTTAGTAGTTCGTGGCCAGGTCGTGGCCATATGATCAGGGACAGGGGAATGCAAGGGTTACAACATCGTTTATAGCTTGGTTCAGACCACCCCTCAGACTTACAGTTCCAGGTGCAACACTCCCACAATGGAGGCCTAGAGGCAGATCAGCCAGCTGAGGGTGGGGATAGGGAGGCAGAGGGAATGGGGATAGAGATGGAGATGGGGACAGGGGAGGAGGTGACCCACCTCCACATCAACCACATCAGGCACCACCCTGGGTGCAGCCACATCAAACACCACCCTGGGACCAGACACAACAAAGACTTCCTCAGGATCAGCTCAGAGATGGGGAGAGAGAGGTTCCACATCAACAAACCCCCTCACCTCCACGAGCGTAGCTAGATCACTGAGATGCCACGATTCAGCAGCTATAGGCACAGGTGTAGGTGTAGGTATTGACTATCGAGAGAGATCAAGTGAAGTCTGAGAGGGACCAAGAGATAGGATAGATGCGACAGCTTGAGAGCACGACCTCTGCATCCCAGGGCAGGACAGTTTCCATACAACCATATCAGGAGGTCGTGAGAGAGGAAGAGTACTACAGGCTCCACTACAGGCAAGCAGTTTCAACAACAGCTTGAGTGGAAAAGTATTCCCAACAAACTAGGATGAGGCAACCCGAGAATCACGCTGAGAGACAAGTTGGAGAGGGCAGCAGCCAACAGGGCTAGTTCCTCATTTTGACAAAGACAATGCTCATTTTTGATCCATGGGCTCTGATTTTTTTATTGCCTCGATTATATCACATATTTTTTATTTACACACATGATTCGATCTTTGTACCATGACAGTTACCCTTGATGATATATATGAGATGATTTGTTTCATTTATGAGATGTCTTACTTTACTTATGATGATGGATGGATGCATTTGATTTCCTATGTGATGCAATGATGTGGTGATTCTATTTCATGAGATGCAATTATGTAATATGATGTATGTTTTTATGTGATGTGATGATGTGATGCAGCGATTATGGATGTATTTTTTTTGTATGTTTTCTATGTACTTTATGGTGATGATGTATGGATGCAATCATGATATGTAAATGATTTTCTATATTATGTCTTAAGTGGATGATGTGATGCACCATGATTATGAAATGTATGCAATGATATGCAAGTGTATATATTTTTGTTTATTTTCTCATGCATTTATGGATGATATATGATATGAAAATATGATGCTTGTATGTAATGGGATATGAATGTAATGCTGTGAGATGTTACATGGTATTTATAATATATGATATACAATGGTAATATGTAATGATGTGATGCAATGATTCTTATAATGAATGTAATGTCACATTATGAAATAATATTGTATGATGAGTAATGATTCCTAATGATATGATAATATAGTGACTTACGATGTGTGATGATATGATATGTGATTTATGTAATGCATGATTTGATAATGCCTATGCGATAAAGAATGCAATGAGTTGATACAAAATGATTATGTATGATGTGAGATGACCTATGAGATGCTAATGTTAATATGCAATAATAGTATAAATGTAATGTCACAGATGATGCAATGCACATGATTATGATGTTTTATGATATGTAATGGCAATATGATAATGATGAAATGACATGAAATGTAAATGACTATTATATGTAATGAGGTTATTATGATGTAACATGAATATTGATACATAATGGAGTGATACGATATGTGACAATGTAATGGATGAGTTGATAATAGTATAATGAAATGTAGATAATAGTAACGAACCTATATTAATGATGAAATTCAATGCATCTATGTTTCCTATATGATATGCATTATGTTGATGATTGGTGGATGCAAGGCAGATGCATTTTAGTGATGTTTTTGAGCAACTGTCATGGTACCATGTTAGTATGGAAAGAAGATAGAAGAAAGAAGATCCAACAATCTTACCTTATTAATGATGATGATAATAAGGAATTGGGATTTTAAATGGGCCATTTATTTTATGTTTGATAGTACACATAGGTATGATGCATCAAGGTATTAAGAACCGGGATGGCGTTGTACCTAATGTGATGGACTTTGACTCGACAATCAGATAGGAGTACTCCTATTCACACTTGACATATGAAACCTTATTAAGGATGTACTTTAGATATTCTAAACATCTCATACCAAAACAAAGAAAATAAATCCTTCCCATGTGATCAACAAGACATTTAAAACAACTTCCCTACAAAACAAACAAAGCATGCATGACGATGTTATTTTATAATAATATCCAACAAGCACAAAAAATAAAAAGATAATGATCATTGCCCCATTCCTTTCTCTTTAAACCGTTATGATTAGGCATCATCGAGAGGTCATTAGAATGAATGCAAAATACGATAAGTCAAAAAGACCAAGATAAAGTAAACCAACGAGCTAATGTTCTTCATACTGCTAGCCAAGACTAAACTATGGTGATGCCTGATGTTGATGTCCATTGTACGAAGGATGCATCCTAGGACATGTTGTGATCAGGTGATGATGAGATTGATTGGATGATAAGCTATTGATACTCCTAGTTGATTAACTTGTTGACTTACTAACCTAGATTTGAGACTTTGATGATTGAGCTTTCACTTTAGAACCTGCTAGAATTGATTCTTATTGCTTTATCAAAGGATGAAGGAAACAATGATTTATTATGGATGAGATGGATGCACCATTTTGGGTTTTTCATATATTTGGATGTTTTTGGTGTTTTTGAAATATTTTGAGGTTGTTTAGATTTTTGGATTTTCCAATTTTTTTGGGTTTTTTGAGATTTTGACCAAGACACTAACTTAAAGACCTATCCTAGGGGTCTCGGGAGTTGATCAATAGATAAGCCTTGCTTACATTATATATGCAGAGACCACGTAGTTCGACTGGCACATAATTGATTACTGATGAGATAGATGGACAAACAAATTGCCATTTTATTACGATGGAAACCTAAAGGACTGACCTAGGGTGTCTCTGGGGATGATCAAAGATCAACCTTGCCTACGTTCAAGCTTAGAGATGACGTAGTTCGGTAAGATGACTCCACTACTTTGATTTTTTGAGATTTTGACATGTTTTGGATTTTCATATGATTTGAATGTTTTTGGATTTTTGATTTTCTGATGTTTTTGGGTTTTTTTTATTTTAAGGAAGATCACAAGAATATACATGAATTTGATCCAATGCAGGTAAAAGAACATGCCCCCAACATGATGCAATAGACTACTTCGATATAGGCGAGACAAACTGACCTTAGGAATGTGCCAAGTAGTACTAGGGTGGAACATGATACGAACACAAGATCAAGCTATGATACGAACATGGATGGATGATGAAAGGATTAATGGAGTGTGATGGATGAATGGTAAGTGTGCAGAATAAGCCGTGAAGATCCTGGTGGATGGAGAGTGCTTTATTTACACTTGGTGCTTGTTTTCTAGGTTTTCACCAAGGTACTTCCCCAAAATGTCACCGAAGTGGTTTTCACTAGAGGACGATTTTTTTCTCTTTACTGTTTTCAATCATTTTTCTAATTTTTTTTGGATTTTTTATATATTTTGATTTTTTTGCATTTTTCGTTTTACCCTTAAAAGATCAGGCATAAAACTTTTTAAGGTGAGATTTGTTCATGGGCTCCTGTAGAGGCTCCCCTTCAGGTGTTGAAAATTGGTAGGCTACTGATTTATAGCTTGTCATGATGACGAATGGTCCCAACCAGTTGGGCTTAAATTTTCCCCTGCCCTCTGGATTTGGCGCGTTCTTCTGATTTTCCTTCAGTACTAGCTCGCCTACTTGGAAGGTCTGACTCCTAATTTTCTTGTTGTAACTTTGTCTAAGATGGTTCTGATATAATTGCAAGTGATTTAGGGCATCCATATGCCACTCATCCAGTAGTTCCATCTCATTCAGTCGTGAGACCCGGTATTCCTCATCTGCTATGAGATTCTGTAGTGATATTCTCAAGGACGAGAGCTTGATCTTAATAAGGAGTATGGCTTCTGGTCCATAGACTAGGGAGAAGGGGGTGGCACCTGTTGGTGTGCAGATTCTTGTGTGGTAGGCCCATAAGGCGAGATTCAATTGCAAATACCAGTCACGACAAGCATCATTGACTGTTTTCTTGAGGATTTTAAGAATGGTTTTGTTGGTAGCCTCTACTTGGCCATTGCCTTGGGGATAATAGAGAGTTGAAAAGTGATGTTGGCTATTGAATTTATAGCATAGGTTGTGAACCTCCTAGTTTTTGAAAGGTGTCTCATTATCTGAGATAATGGCTTGAGGGACACCATAGCAACAAATTAGGCAATTCAGGATGAACTTGGATATCTTCTTTCCAGTTATGTAGGTCATGGGAATAGCTTCAACCCACTTCGTGAAATGCCTTGTGGCGGTGATGATGAATTTATGGTCATTAGATGAGGTGGGGGTGATTTTATCGATGAGATCGATCCCCCACTACGAAAAGGGCCATGGTGTGATAATCGGATTGAGCTCTTGAGCTGGTGTATGGATGAGTTCCCCATGTTGTTGACACTGCAAACATATTTTGACATAGTCATGTGCTTCTCTTTCCATAGTAGGCCAATAGTATCCCATCCTTAGAAATTTCTTGGCCAAAGTCATACCGCTCGAGTGTGAACCACAAATGTCGTTATGTACCTCGGTTAAAGCAGTCAAGGCTTCCTCGGTGTTTAGGAAACGTAAAAGGGTCCCTTTGATGCTCCTACAGTATAGGGTATCTCCTAGGATGACGAAACGAGATTAATTTTTGACATAAACTCTTTTGAGGTTTGGGGTTATGTCAACGGGAAGGACTCCTATCCTCAGGTAGGTGTAAATTTCATGGTACTAGGGATCATTAGGACCAATGATTTCACACATGAATTCAGAATTTGGTACCTCAAATTTTGGTATGAGAAGCTACTCTATGAGGAATTCCTGCTTCGGTACGTTGTGTGGGATGTCTAGGAGCAACCCAATTGTAGCCATTACATTTGTTGCTCTGTTGTTTTCTTTGGGTAGCTGTTCAAATATAATATCAATGAATGATTCCTTAAGGCTCTCCACCAGTTTATTGTATGGAGTCAATTTATCATCCTTTGTTTGATATTCATTGTTCACCTGGTTGATTATGAGTTGTGAGTCTCCATATAACTTAAGAGCCATAATCTACCATTGCACTGCGATCCTCAGTCTTATGACAAGAGCTTCATACTCTGTGATGTTTTTTGTGCATGTGAATGACAACTTGTAGGATTTAGGTATGTAGTCCCCTTATGGAGTGATGAAGATGATTCCTGCTCCTGACTTGTGTTGAGTGCAGGATCCATGAAAATACGTCTTCCAGTAATTTTCTATGCTAAGGTTGATTCGTCAGGGAACTCTAAGACAAGTGGATTTTCTGCATATATAGGTGCCTCTGCCAGTTGGTCTATGATTGCTTGTCCTTTGATGGCCTTTTGTTCCACATACTCAATGTCATGCTCTGTTAGGACCATAACCCACTTAGTCATTCATCTTGTGAGAGTTTCTTTGGAAAGTATATATTTGAGTGGGTCTATTTTTGCAATGAGCTTGATTTGATGTGCTAGCATGTAATGTCTAAACTTTTGGGCTACAAACATGACTGATAGACAGGATTTCTCAATAGGTGTGTAATTTAGCTCATGTCCTACCATGGTCCTACAGATGTAATAAATTTCTCTCTCCCTTTCATTTTCATCATGTTGGGCTAAGAGAGCATCGAGGGCTACCGTTGTTGTTGATATGTATAAGATCAATGGTTTTCCTGGAATTCGTGGCTTAGAACTGGTGGTGTGAGTAGGTATTCCTTGATCTTGTTGAATTATTGGTTACATTTGTCATCCCATTTGTATGCTACCCCCTTGTGGAGTAGATGAGAATATGGGATTTTTTTTTCTACTAGTTGTGCTATGAATCGGCGAATAGACTGGAGTCTTCCTTGTAAGCCTCTTAGCTCTTCAATGTCTTGGGTGCTTCCATTTCAAGGATTGTCTTGACTTTGGTAGGATCTACATTGAATTCTCTCATTGACACGATATACCCTAGGAGCTTGCCTAATTACACTCTGAAGATGCACTTCATTGGATTAAGTTGGAATTTGTACTTTTCCAATCTATCAAAAATGGAGCTCAAATTTGATATGTGGTCTCATCTTTTCCTTGATTTAGCCAATATGTCATCCACATAATCTTCCACCATCTTATGAATCATGTCATGAAAGATCAATGTCATATCCTTCTAGTAGGTTGCTCTTGCATTCTTTAGCCCAAATGACATCATTTTCTAGTAATAGGCTCCTCATGGACAAGTAAATGTTGTCTTATGTTGGTCTTCTTTTGCTATCATGATTTGATTATATCTAGAGAACCCGTCCATCAGTGATAGCATCTCATGTCCGGCCGTCATATCCATGATCATGTCAATGTTTGGAAGTGGAAAGTCATCCTTGGGACACGCTTTGTTCAAATCTCTTAAATCCATACAGATGTGGATGCCCCCATTTGGTTTTGAAATAGGTACTAGGTTTGACACCCACTCCGGATAATCAATTGGTTGTATGAACCCTGCATCCAGGAGCTTCTGCAATTCCATTTTGACCAGTAATGCTATCTGGGGATGCATTTTTCTTAGCTTTTGTCTCACAGGCTCTGCTTCAGGATACATAGCTAGGTGATGAACTACCACTTCTGGATCAAGCCCAGGAATATCGACATAAGTCCATGCGAAGTTTTTCTTTCTTTCTTTTAGGAACGCAGCTAGGGGTTCCTGTTCTTCTTTGAGAAGTGACTCAGCATAGAATATTATGTGTGGTAGTTCCTTCATTCCCAGATTGACTAGATTGCACTATTCTACCAGAACTGTTGACTTCTCTTGATGGATGACGCTGAGAGGAAGATTGAATCCTTCATCCTCTAGTGCCTCAAAGAGGTTTTCACCATTGGATGCATCCTTTATTTTTATGGTTTTTGAGTTAGAGAGTGCCACAGTGTGGTTTTCACTCAAAGACCTTGAGATTATTCTTAATTTTTTTATTTTACGACTAAAGGATTCAATCGTTTCCTCGTAATAGGCTTATGTATCCAGTATGATGTCAAACCTAGCTTTATGATCTCCATATGCCACTGTATCCTGCAATCCCATGGATTCTTAGAGTGCCTCATCATTTTTTAACGTGTCTAGAACTGGTGGTCCTCATTGGTTGTAATCGATGAGTTGGGGGTAGACTAGGTTTATTTTGTGGGTTAGGTGGTCCGACTCAAAAGACAGGGTGCTAATCATGCATAGGGAGGAGTCTTCAAACAACATAGGTAACTCAGTTATGGTATCCTCATCACTACTACACACATCAATTATGTCAAAGGTAAAGTTGTCTATGACTCAACCTGTGGATACGGGTAACTGAAGGGCGGTTGCCGATAGTTGAGGGGGAGTTTTGATTGCTTTAATTAGGGGACTCTTGCAATGTATGGTTACACTCAGAGGGGTACACCCAAGGAAAAAATTCTTAATGTGCTTTTCCACAATTATAGGCTCCAATCGGCCATTGATGTTCTTTCCAAGACTCTCATTCCTATTATAGCCCATGCCCAACATTAATTGAAGTCCTCTGTTGGCATCATCCATGGGAAGGGCTAGTGCGGGTCTTTCTTCTTGATAGAGGAGATTGGATACATCTCACTCATCCACCACTTCTTGGCCTAGATCACCCCACCTTCTGAATCCAGAGGGATCCGCTCTAAATGTTTGAGTTTTTGTATCGGCGGGTTGTGGCTGTCCATGGGATCTAGGGGATTGAGGTAACTCCCCTACCACAAAGGCTCCTTTCTTCATTTGGTAATCCCCACACCCATTGTCTTGGATTATAAACTTGATTTCAAATATGTCAGGGATGGCGGGTGTCTTTATCCCAGAAGTGGAGGCTATATTGGTTGGGTCTATATATGGAGTTGAGGGGCCTTCATCATTCTTTGGGACTTGGAAGATTTTATAATACTTTTCTTCAAGGATTTTGCAGTAGGCGAAGGGCTTAGGATCGCCATAGATCGTGACCTCTTGATTTTGATATGTGAATTTGATGCACTAATGGAAGGTCGATGCAAGTGCTTGCATACCATGGATCCATGGGTGCCCCAGAAGGATGTTGTAAGGCAGATCAAGGTCAAGCACCTGGTAGGTAGTTTCCATAACAGTTGGCCCTACTTGAATAGGGAGTTGAATGGTGCCTTGAGACACTCTTTCTTGATCATCATAAGCCTTGATTGTGATATCCTTGCCTTTTTCAATAGAATCCTCAGAGAATCCCATATTCTTTATGAGTTTGAGTGAACAGATGTTGAGGCCTGCACCCCCATCCACCAAGACCCTCTTGACCTTATTTTTAAGAACAGGGACTTCAAGGTGTAGTGCATAGTTGTGAGATGGTTTGGCAGGGAAGTTCTGATTAGAAAATGTGAGGAGATTTGGGGTGATCATGTTTCCAACCATAGGTTGGAATTCTTCTGTATTGAGATTTGTGGAGACTGTGGATGAAGCCAATGCTTCCTAAAGGATTTTTCTATGGGTGGATGACATCTTTAGCAACTCCGTGATGCAGATCTGAGTGGAGGTTCTTTCCAATCGGTCCAAGACATTGTATCCATTGGGAGTGGATTTTGGATTTGAGACGGATGTCCTAGGTGGTTGTGATGACCCAGCAAGACTTTACCGTTGCGTGTGCTGACTCCACAATCGGCATTGGCTCCTTTGATGCTAACAACAGTGACCAATTCATCTAGGGATGTAAAAACTCCTTCATACACATGGTTTACATTGTCATACTTTTTCTTCCCTTTCTTATTTCCTTAGTTATGGTTGGGCATTAGATTCGTGTAAATCTTTAGATCTTGATTGCCATCTAGTTGTTCCACGTTTATGATCTTGTCATCGATGAGGTCTTGGATGACATTTTCCAACTTCATGCAATTGGTTGTTGTGTTCCCCTTGATTTTATGATAATCACAAAGGAAGTTTTCATTGTACTAAGGTGGTTTTACGATGGGCTCTTGGTACTTCTCAAAAGTGGGGATTTTAATGAGATTCTCCAATTTCTTCATGATGGATTCAATTGATTCCCCAAGAGTGGTAAACTTTCTCTTGGGGGGATATTTGTTTCACAGAGGTGGTCCCCCTTGATTATTTAGATTGTTGATTTGATTATTGAGAGGTGGTTGTTGTGTTACCGCATTGGTCTATGTGTTGTTATGATTGTTTTGTGGTTGATGATATGTTTGGATTTTCTACTTTAGAGCACTAATCATGACCTTGGCATCAACCACACCATCATTGGCGACATTCCTATTTTTCGTTATAGCTGGTGGATGGGAAATTGTCTCGAGGTTCAGGATATGTGGGTGCACCCCCTTGTGCAATAAGGGACCATTCAATGTTGAGTACCTTGGGGATCAATTGGTCATACATGGTGATGCATTACATCTCGAGATGGAATGCCAAAGTTTTCTCAAGATTGGCAATGATATTACAAATTTGTTGCTCCTCTGGTATGGCCCACTTGCTCTGATTGGCCTTGGATCGCCATTGTTGTAGGAAGGAAGCGAATGATTCCCCTTTTCCTTGTGTGAGCATAGATAGTTCCTCTAGACTAACATCCATGCCAATGTTGAATGCATAATTCTTTAGGAATGCTTCTACAATCTCTTGGAATGTTTTGATGCCCATAGGCAAATGAGAAAACCACTCCATGGCAGGGCCAACCAAGCTCTGGGGAAATAGCCGCATTAGATATGTATCATTGTATGTGACTTCCATGCAATGTACTTGGAATTCCCTGATGTGATCTTTAGGGTTTCCCAATCCGTGGTATTTGTCAAACTTGGGGATTTTGAATCCCTTTGGAAATGGTATCATTGCAAGGATCTGGTTGAAAGGATAAGGACACAGATTGCTCGATGTCCTTGTTTTTTTCCTGATTGGAGATCGAGCACTTGCTGCGAGAGCAGTTTGATTTATTCTATCACATCATCTTGTGAATCAGGAGGTGGAGTGAATGTGTTTTGAGGTATTTGATTGACGGGTGGAATGTTGGTGGGAGTTTGTTGCGTGATTAAGGCTTGCTGATATGCCTATGTTTGTTGTTGCACCAACAACAGTTGTTGTTGGTCTTGTTGTTGTTGTGCCAACAATGCTTGTTGTTGGGCTTGTTGTTGAGATGCTCGTTGTTGTGCTTGATACTCTTGCAAGGCTTGTTGATATGCTTGTTGATGGATTGCTTGCAATTGTGCCTAGTATTGAGCTTGTGCTTGTGCTTGTTGAGCTTGGTATTGGGATTCAACTTGAGTCTATGCTTGTTGGGCTACTTGTACAACCTGAGCAGTCTGTGCAGCTTGAGAGGCTTGAGTTGCTTGCACAGCTTGGGCGGCTTACTGTTGTTGTAGCAAAGCTTGAGCTTGGACAGCTTGTTGCACCTGTTACGCTTGTTGAGCCGCTAATTGTGCTTGCGCTTGTTGAGCAGCTAGCTGTGTAGCTTGTTGACTTTGGATTTGCCGAAGTGTCTTTTGATAGGCGGCTTGTTGAGCTTCTTGCAACATGATGTTGAATGAGTTTTCCATGTTGGATTAGGAATAGTGTTGGTTGTTGTGATGAGAGGGATCATTGCAGTGATGATGGGGGTTTGGGTGGTAGATGGCGTGATTAAGATGTTTGGTCCTTGGGTGACCATGTTTTGAGATACTTGGGAAATGGTATATGATGTGTTGATTTTTGGGGTTGCTTGAATGGTTGCCACCTGTTGTTGCAATATCGATGGCAAGATGGGAGGATTCGATATTATATTTTGATTCACGATAGGAGAGTTGCTTGGATTTTGTTGATTGATGATTGGTAAAGGTGGAAGGACTAACCCAAGGGGTGGTGTGGATTCCAATGGTAATGGTGGGAATGGTGGTGTATTCCCTTGGAAAAGTGATGATGAGGTGGGATCGAGGATTCCCCCTGCCCTAAACAATTCACCCTCTCCCTGCGATTTCATGGGGGGAGAGGTTTGCATGTTGAGGAGATACACCGGTGTTGCGTGAAAAGAGATTGGATTGCTGGGATCCTAAAATGTGAGCGGAACATATGGCTGTAAAGTATTTACCAGGATGGATTGATCCAGTATGGTATTTGTATCCAAGCCTCAATTGCTCACAAGGGGATGTGTTTGAAGCGTATGAAGCAATGAGCTTCCCTTGTTAACAATTGGTTGAGTTGGAGCAATGGATGATGTGACTTGTGGGATTCTTTGAGTGATGCTTTGAAATGGAGGTGTGGATGATATTGGGGGCATGATCCCAAGAGGCCTCTCCATAATAGTGCTTATGTCATAATCAGAAGGGAGTTTAGCCCCTTCTTTTGCCAACTCAAGCATATATTGGGAGGGGTTTAACCTCATCATGGCATTGGCGATTCTATATTTTTTGGGATTTTGCACCATCTCCAGGATTTCATCACGTGTCATCCCCAAGACATTGTTGGTGATGTCCTCCACTTGACCCTCCTCTTGAAGGTTTTGTGATAATGGAGGAAGATTGCTTGGGGGATTGCTTGATCCAACATGATTCATTTTTCGGAGCGGTTTGGATTAGATCACTCGAAGTTGATGTTTCTTTGTTGATTTCCATGTTCTTCTTGTGTTGCGATCTAGTTTGCACCATAAAATAGGGATCAATTTTCAAGAATGGGTGAGATGAACCTCTAAATATTTAGATTGATCTAATGTTAGGCACAAAAGAGAGGAACTAGGATAATTAAGGATCAAATTATGGGGATGAGATAAATGGAAGATGGATGATACAAATGATTGAACTCTTGAGGAATCTTGAAGGAGATACTAGACTTTAGGACTTCATTTGATTTGATTTTGGTTTGATTTGATCTTGACCTTTGGCTTGATGGAATTTTTATTTGGATAGTGAACTCATAAACTCTAAGAGGTTGGATGTTGTCCTAGAGTAGACTTGTACACAAGATGATGATTTGACGAAGTGTTTAAAGAAGGATTCATCTATACACCCCTAGTCAAACAAGATGATTTTGATTTTATTTTTTGGATAATGAACTTATAAACCCTGGGATGTTGGATGTTTATCAAAGGGTAGACTTGTTCACAAGGATTGATAATTTGACTAAATATGTGGAGAAGGATTCATCTACACACATCTAATCAAACAAGATGATTTGTATTTGCCAAAAGCCTAGCATAAATGATGTTTTCAAGATTTCCAAGAGTTGTTGATGAGGTGATTTTTGATTTTGATGTTGAGGGATGGATGAGAATGATTGATTATGATCCTAGATTAGAACTAGATAAAAATAATTTCTACAAGACCTCGGTATTGAAGAACATGCTTGGTACTTCCTATGTGAGAAAAGAAAACTTTTGAAAGACTTGGATTTTGTTGACAATAAAACTCATACAAATTAGGATTGTTTCTTGATACAAGTTTGTAAAATTTCAAGGTCAATCTTTCTCCGAATTCATAAAGAATAGACAAACGTTTCTTATGAGCTTTTTGACTAAGACCTTTGGACTTTGGCTTTCAAATTTTGATCTTTCAGGAAATCATTTGGAAGAACACATGTGTGGGGTTCAATTTTTTCTTTGCTTTGCTTAATGACTTCCTTTTACCACAAACAATTTCTTGATTAGAGTTTCAAACTAGATGTCTAATTTCCTAACTTCTTCTCATCCCACAAAGTCCATTATGTGGAGAATCAAGGAAATTAAGGCAAAAGTTCCCTAATGTTAACTCTAGTAAAAACAAATTATGATTAAACCCAAATACTTAGATGCCTCTAAGGATGAAATCCCTAGGGCAAGCAAGAGCACTTGGATTTTTCAAAGGTATTTGCTTCTCCTAAAGGGTTTGAAATCTTGAGGATTTTGTGAATGTTTGTTTCCCCAATATTTTAGACCCAAGAAAAGTGTCATGATTCCAAGAATATGCACAATCCTAGGATGAAAAGACAGTATTTGTTGGGTCCCCACTTAGATAAATCCAGCTACACTTACTCTTAGCGGATGATTATATGCTTGACCACATAGGATACCCCTTATAGTGCACTCGCTTCTCGGGTCAGCCAAACATCAATACCCATGAATCTCCCATGGCATACTTCTCATCTCTACTAAAAGTCGTAAGAATGTGGGGTGGCTTCAGAACGATTGTTCTTGCACCAACAAATAGTTAAGGATTTTGACCTTTCTAAACAAGGGGTTTTAATGCATGAATTTCATTCGTGGGGGACCATCCATGTGGCAAGAGACCATTGTTTCCCTTCTTGTCAGAATGATCCTCATGATACTTGAACTTTCCTTGAGTACCCACACTTATATACCAGTTGGAAGTCGCTTGGATTTAGCGTGTTACCGATTCGGTCATTCCCTTGGGGTGAATACTTTTTCCCACCAAGGCAGGCCCTCTAAGATAAACAAAAGTGAGAAAACATATTCGTAGTTTGATCAATCTTTGTTGAGAAACAAAGAGAGAACACTCGCGATATGCCCTACTCACAGTCGCAAGATTTGTTCAATTTTAGGCACCCAAATTGAAATGTGGAGGTAATCAATTACACAACTTAATATCATAAAAAGGACTTTTGATTCTCAAGATCGCTATAAAATGCGAGAGAAGTGCATACGTCTTTTTGATGATATTATTTTGTAAAATAGATTACAAAACATGAAAAACACAATTTCATTTTAACCACAAAGCAATAGTATGGATTCTTTTTAAGCACCAATTTAGAAGTGTGATAGTTGTTTGTTCATTGATTAAATCCCAAACAAAATCTAGTGAGTTTTCCTATGATTCTTTTTATCCTTTTGTCTTGTTCTTTTAAGCCCACACAAAATATAGTGATCCTAAAAGCAAGAATATAGCAACTCCTTGGAAGAGGGATTATAATTTCTCCCCAAAGTGTTTCAAAACACTAGATAGAATGAGTTAATGATGACATGGAGAACTTTTGGTCTTATTTTTCTTTCATCACTTCAATCAAGCCAACCTGCAAAAAACGGTTAATACTTCAAAAATAGAGATTGAAAACCAGTTAGAAGTCCAAATAACCAAAATGGAAAATAGGCACATGTCAAAATAGCCAGAATTCTACCTTTTACCCAACTATAGTGGCGCAATCCGTAGGTGCGGTGCACTTTGGAAAGGTCAGTGACGCAATATAGCGTCGTTGATGACTAAGAGCGGTGCTCTGCAATAAAACAGTGATCGCGATTGTGGCTCTGTTTGACCAGTGACATAGTTTGTATCAGCGACTCACTTTAAAATTCAAATTTTGTTGGTGGGAAGACACCAACAATGGAGTTTGGAATTTGGAGTAGTGCAATATAGCGTTGCTTGACTGGTAGTGGCGGAGTTTCCTGTAGACAACAAAAAAACACAAAAAAGCACATTTTTTTTCAAAAAAACGTGATGAATTCCTCCAGATTGGCCCTCCTTCTAGCGCCAAAATGTGAATCAAGATTCTATACCTGCACAAACACAAAGAACACACACAATATTAGATCAAAATGCAAGTAAGAAGCAAGATTCCCCATGAAATTAGATTGCAACATCAAAATAGGAAAAGAAATGAAGAACAACACAATGAAAGCAATTGAATCCTATTCTAATGAGCAAACTTTCAATCCCATGGGGGAATTGGTGTCATTTATGTGTAGGAAATATCCCTTTCCCAACTCCTTTGTGTGATTTGATGATCTTGGATGATGATTCTTAATTCCTTGATGCAAATTTGACAAAACCTTGATAAGATTGCTAAAAACTATGAAATTATGATAGAAATGGATGAAATTGCAAGTGAAATTGAGTATAGTAAGTTTGCATGGATTGTGGATGATCAATTCAATAGGAGAGGCCCTTCATTTATAGATTTGAAGAATGGAAGAATAAGAAAAATGGATGAATGTGGGATTAAAGACCAACCAATGAGAGAAGGCCACTTGTCCACATTTGATTGGAGGAGGAATGAGCACATTTTGATGAATGTGCAAATAAATGCAATTAGGTGAAATTTGAAAATAGTGAAATGGCAAGTTGGAGAGAGAGTAAAATGGAGTAAATGCCACTTGGCTCAAGGCAAAGGACATGTAAGAGGCCTTTAATGCCTTGTTGGATGTACTCATCCCTTTTGGAAGGATTTTAAAATTTGAAGAATATTCCCTTTTGATGCCAAGTTGAGGGAAAATAGATGAATTAATAAATCAATTAAGTTGATTTATTGGTGCACGTTGCAAAATATAGATGTTTGAAGTGATTAGGATTAGATTTAATTATTATTTGATCAAATTAAGTAGAAATTAGGTGATTTGACAGTTTTGACTTACATTTTAGGATTTAAATAAATCAAAGTTGAGAGGCAATGATTTTAGATTTAATTAAATAAGGATTGACTTATTTAATTAAAGAGGATGATGTTAGATTAAATCAAATAAAGATTAATTTATTTAATTTAAAGGGATGACCTTAGAGATTTAATTAAATAAAGTGAATTATTTAATTAAATAAAGACTAGGATTAATTAAACAAAATGATTTATTAAATTAATGTAAGAGAATGACTTAATCAAATAAAATTGATTTATTTAATTAAGAGATGAAATGTGATGATTAGGAAGAGGTGATTTAGGAAGAAACAATTTTACTAAGCTCAAGATTAGATGTGTAGGATTGAAAATGTATTTTTTTCGTGTCTACACTCACAAAGGAGTTTCATGAACTTATTCTTAAATGGCTTTCCATTATTCGTGATGATGGTGGAGGGAATTCTATCCCTGTAGAGGATATGGAAGAGGATGAAATTGGAAATCTGAACACCCATGATTTGAGTGAGTGGTATTGCTTCCACCCACTTAGTAAAGTATTCAGTAGTGGTGATGATGGTGTGGTCATCGAAAGATGGAGGGTAGATCTTGTCGATCAAATCGAAACCCCATTGTGAAAAGGGCCATGGTGCTATGATGGGTTGTAGATCTTGCATGGGAGCATGTATCAAATCCACATGTTGCTGACTTGGAAAGAACCTCTTTACAAACTCACAAGAATCATGTTCCATAGTAGGCTAATAATATCTTGCTCTGAGAATTCTCTTAGCCAAGGTCATGCCATTAGAATGATCCCCACAAATACCATTATGAACTTCTACTAACGCAGTGTGAGTTTTGGTCTCGTTCAAACACCTAAGAAGGGTTCCATCATAGCCATGATGATAAAGTGTGTCTCCCACTATGGTATAATAGGAGGTGTGTGCGATGAAGGATTTACATTGATTACATGTAAGATCGAGGGGTAGGATGTTATCATGGAGGTAGGTGTAAATGTCATGATACCATGGTGACTCGAGACGTACGATATCGCACACCATATCGCTCTCGGGGATATCATAAGTCAGGATTAAGAGTTGTTCAACTAGGAACTGGCAGTCTGTTTGATCTTTTGGCATGTCAATTAAGGAACCAATTGTAGCCATTGCATTGACCCCCTTATTCTGGATTCTTGGGATTTTCTCAAATTGGATAAAGGTGAAATACTTCTTGAAATCATCCACCATGTGCTTATAAGGTAACAACTTGTCATCCTTAGTTTGAAACTCATCATTTACCTATTTAATGACCAATTGAGAATCACCAAAGACTCACAAGTGAGTGATATTCCATTGGGTGGTGATCCTAAGACCTGTGATGAGAGCTTTTTACTCTGCTATGTTGTTTGTGCATGGAAAGGCTAACCTAAATTATTTCGGTATGTAATCACCCTATGGTGTGAAAAACAAGATACCTGCCCTAGATCCATTGTGAGTGTATGAACCATCAAAGTAAAGCATCCAGGTAGTTGTCTTTGTGACTGTAATGACCTCCTCATCAAGAAACTATGTGACCAAAGGATAAGCATCCACCAAAGGAGTGTCTGCCAACTGATCTGCTATTACTTTCCCTTTAATGGCCTTTATGTTCACATATTCTATATCAAATTCATTCAGTAGCATGATCCACTTAGCCATGCGGTCAGTTAAATATGTTCTAGATTAGATATTTGAGTGGATCAACTTTTGATATCATCTTTATTGGATGACTGAGCATATAATGGTGAAGCTTTTGTGAATAGAAGACCATAACTAAGCAAGATTTTTCCATTAGAAAATAATAAATCTCATATCCCACTAATGTTTGACTGATATAGTAGATTGCACATTCTTTTGAAGATTGATCGTGTTGGGCTAATAATGCCCCCAGTGCAACTGAAGTAGCTGAAATGTATAATAAGAGGGGTTTGTCTAGAATTGGAGGCATGAGGATGGGTAGATGAGCCAATTACACTTTGATCTTGTTGAAACTGAGCTGAAATTTTGAATCCCACTTGAAGATAGTATCTTTTTGTAGCAGGTGGGAGAATGATTGGCACTTGTCAGCTAACTGAGCTATAAATCGCTTGATGGATTGTAACTTTCCTTGAAGGATTCTCAACTGTTTAAGATTATGTGGCGAGGGAATTTCCATTATTTCTTTGACTTTGGCCAGATCTACCTCTATGCCCCTTTTTCAAGATAATGAAACCCAGTAGCTTGCCTGATGTGACCCCAAAGACACACTTCTTAGGATTCAAACATAGTTTTTAATGCTCCAACCATTCAAAGATCTTTTTCAGGACTGCAGGATGTTCTTCTCTTATTTTTTATTTCCCCAAGAGATCATCAAAATAATATTCCATTATAATGTGAATTGGATCATGGAAGATTACTGTCATAGCGTGTTGATATGTTCCCCTCGCATTCTCGAGGCCAAAAGGCATGACATTGTAGCAAAATGTGCCCCAAGGAATAGTGAAGGTAGTCTTGTGTTGATCCTTAAGTGCAATTTTAATTTGATTATAACCAGATAAAACATCCATGAGAGATAGCATCTCATGTCCAATAGTTAAATCAACCAACATATCGATGTTAGGTAGGGGGAAATTTTCCTTAGGACATGCCCTATTAAGATCCCAAAAATCAGTGCAGATCCTGATGCTTCCATTTGGCTTGGCAATAGACACTATATTGGATATCCAATCTGATTATTCAATGGGTCTTATGAATCTAGCTTCTAATAATTTCTCCAACTCTTTCTTGACTAACAAGGCTACTTGAGGATGCATTTTTCTCAACTTTTGCTTGATGGGTTAAGCATTTGAGTGGACATCCAAATGATGTACAACTCAAGCAATATCTAGGCCTAGCATATCTGAATAGGCCCGTGCAAAATTAATGATGCCATCTTTGAGAAGTTGGACAATGAGGGAGTGCTCCTCTTCAGATAAGGATTTGGCTACATAAGTGATTTTTGGATTTTCTTTTGTTCCCAAATTGACTTCTTGTGTTTGTTCAATGAGAATAGAATATCTTTCAGACAATTGAGTTCCCACAAGGGGAAGATGAACATCCCCATCTTCCAGTGCCTCATTGAGGTTTTCACTGTCAAATACACCCTTTATTTTTACTCTTTTTGAGTCAAAAAGTGCCTCAGCGAGGTTTTCACTAGATGACCCATTTTGATTTTGTTTCTTTTTATTTTTGTGGTTAGGGCGTTCATCCTCCCCCAATCCCATAAGATTTACATAAGCATCCACTAAGGGAAAGGTACTACGTAGGTCCCAGTCAATAAGGTTAGGATGATGAAGGGAAAGGTCGATAGTGCAAATGGATAGGCAATCGAACATGGAAGAGAGATCCACGTCATCGTACACAAGTATGATGGACTCTTCTTTAAGTATGTCTTCAAGGAGACCATTGTCCACACTAACATTGTTAGAAGCACTAGTTGATACTGCAAGGACCATTTTATTTTGTTTCATAGCCTAGGCCTATTCTTCTAGGTCGTATAGATGGTTCTATAGGTTGGTGTCATCCTTGTTCCTCTATACCAAGACCACCTCCTTGATAGTTACACTTTTCAGCCAACTTTGATGCATGAGGATAAGTCTCTTGGAAATATTCCATGAGGGGAGTTGATGGCTCAGGCTCTTCTCGGTAAGCCAATTGGCTAATATCATCTTCCATCTTATCTTCAAGTGTACCCAAATCCTTGAATGTTGTCGATCCCATGTTCTTGGAAGTGAGTGCGAGTGTCTTTTCTTCTTCATTCAATAATGGTTGAGAATTTTGGCCAAATGAGCAAGGAGAGGGTGGCATTGTGGCCACATTTACTGCAGTTTACATTTCATATTCTCCATAGCCCTTGTCAATGATCTTGACCTTGGTGATGGTGGAATCATAAGTGGTGGATATGGTGGATGTGGTATTGGTTGATGGATTATGAGATGGATTGGATGATGACACCTGAGGTACCCCCATTTCAACTCCAGGAAAATAATGAGAATGGGGGAAGGAAGCTTCCAAAGTGTGGCAATACTCAAATAGTTGAGGATCAGCTTGTATGGTTACTTCCATTCCTTGAAAAGGAAACTTCAGACATTGATGATAAGTGGATGGAATGGCTTGCATAGAATGAATCTTTGGGTGGGTGAGAAGGAGATTATATGGAAGATTGAGGTTAAGAACATGACATGAGGTGTACTGCACAATAGGGCCAACCTAAATAGGAAGACAAATGGTGTCTTTTGAATCTCTCTCAGCATTATCATATGCCTTTATGGTGATGACATAATTGTTCAAGTCATCTGGGGTATATCCAACTTGTTTTATGAACTTTAATGTACACAAGTTGAGGGAAGTTCCATTATCTACCAAGACCCTTTTTACTTTATGTCGGGCCACAAGGACTTCAATATGAAGAGGGCGATTATGATCAGGGTTGATGGCAAGGATATCATTTTGGCTAAAATCCAACTGGTAAGTTACAAAAGATGTCCCACTAAAGCCTAAAACTGAGTGGGATCTATGTCATTTGGTACATGGGTATCCTGTAAAGCTTTAGTTAAGATTTCTTGATGTACAGGAGAAGACTTAGGCAGATCCAAAATGGATATTTGAGCGGGTGTCTTTCCTAGGTGGTCAAGAATATTATACTGTCAGCTTACAAGAGCAGATTGGGTTGATGTGAAAGGACCAGGGACCGAGATGCGGGTGCAGTGAGTTGTAACAACACACTGATGATCTTTTCCTTTAACACGAATAATGGAGATGCGAGGCTCTACTTGGCTAATGCACATAACTATGTTGTCATAGTTGTAAGGTACATTTTTATAGCTAACATTATTAGTGTTGTTGTTTTGACTATTGTTGTTGCTTGACCCAAGATTGGCATTAGACATACTGGCTCCTTGTTTATGGCTGGGGAAAGTAATCTAATATATCTGTAATTGAGCATTAGACGAATATTCTTGGTTAGTATACACTTGTATATCTCCACGATCTATAAGATCTTGGACATATTTCTTGAGCCCTTGACACTTGTTGAGGGAATGGCCTTTGATCTTATGGAACTCACAATACTCATTTTCTCTGTATCAGGTTGGTTTTGGCTTGGATTCATTAAAAGGCTTGGTCACAGGATAAATAATTAGATAATTCACTTGCAAAATCCTATTGAACACGATGCTTAAGGGCTCTCCCAAAGCAATGAAAGAGAATTTATTATTGCCCTGATTGTTTTGATTGGACTGTTGGGGAGGATGAGGTGTGGCTTGTGGCACAAATATCAGATTTGGCATTGGTTGCGGTGGAGGAGTGTATTGAGGCCTTTTTGAGGTGTTTTCTACTTGAACATGCTTGCTATCGGTGACACCATCATTAACTATGTTTTTTTTTTTGTTCCAGTAGCAGGACTTGTCTCCAGATGACTTCTCTTTATCTGGATTATAGATTTTAATTTTTTCCTTGGCGATGAGAGCACTCTCAATGATGGGACCCTTTCAATGACTTCCAAAAAGGTTGTGACACAATGAAAATTCATATTATGCCTCATATTTGGATGGGCATTGGCCACAAACAGAGTCACCATGTCTTTCTCACTAAAAGGAGACTTCATTGGACTTGCCAATGCACACCACCTTTGCAGGTAGCTAGCAAAGGTTTCACCATCGCGTTGTTTTTCTTTCAGAAGATCTAATGTATCTATATCTTTCTCCAAATTAAAGGAGAATTGCGTGAATTTTTTTTATAAAAGATCTATGAAAGAAGAGATGGATCCCTTTGGAAGACCCATGAACCAATCAAGAGCTACCCCATCAAACTCCTAGGAAATAACCGCTGGAGATAATTATCATTGTGGAGGACTTCTTGGAAATGTGAATAAAACTCTTGGAGATGGTTCTTAGGATCCTTCGTCCCTTTGTATTTATCAAATTTTGGCATCTCAAAATGCTTAGGGAAAGGGATGAGTGAAATTTAGGGATCAAATGGATAGGGACAAATCTCTTCAAACTTGAAAGAATTTTTGGAAGTCCCCATTTATAAGTATTTCAATGCGGCTTTTAACTCCTCCAACTCTATATTAAAAGGTGTTGATGAAGATGGATTTGATGGATTGGATTGATTGTGAGGAGCATATTTCTAGTAGGAGGCGGATGGAGTGGATGCAATTTGATCATATGATGGTGGTGGAGGTGCATATGATGGAGCCAATTGATATTGATTGGCATAAGTAGATTGTAATGGTGGGTTAGTGTAGAGTTGATGGTAGGATGACAGATTTTGATGATAGGATGAAGGACCCCCTTGCTGGTATGATGGAGGTGCTTGATAGTATGAGGTTGAAGCACCCAGTTGGTATGACAGTTGTTGGTAAGATGGTGATGTAGGAGCATCCTTGGTTCTTGGCAATCTTGCATCAACCAAAAAATATATTTTCATTCAGTTTTGTTCTTGTTCTATTCTTGTTCTTGTTCAAGTTGTTAGATTCGGTATTTCTTCATGTTTGCTCACCAAATCTCGCGTACCTAAGGTTTCATTATGGACATGTTCAATTTCATTATTCTAAGTTTTCAGCTCGATTGGATCTTTTTTTGGCAAGTTATCGCTTATGGATTGAGTGACAGTTTTTGGCACTGGCCCCAAAATAAGTTCAAAACCTAATGACTAGTTGATCGATTGTAGATCCTCACGGTGTGTTTCAAATTGTTTCATGGAGTGTCCCCGACCTTGATCTTAGGTACACACTTCATCATGTGCATCTATCGTGGAATAAATTCAAATTTTAGGTTGACCTGTTCTTGCACACATTACATTTTCTTCATCAGAGATTGTAATGATCCTTGGCCAACATGGATGTTTTACGACCCATGGATATGATATAAAGTTTGTAATGAATCATGAGAATAGAAGCAAATTAAAATGAAGTAGATTAGGATGTATATAGAATTCGATCTATAAGATTTTTCACTCGCATGTATGAGCGTTGTATTTTGAACATGTTGTATCAGGCCCATGAGCTGAATCTATACGCCTAGATGTGGCTGACTATATGTAATTGAATTTCATGATAATAAGAATGTCTTTATCTGCATTTTCCTCCAGATTTTGTGTTGCTTCTATTATGTTACTCTAGTTACATGGCCCATATTTTTCTCTTTGAGGACCCTCCTACCGTGACTACCACCAGATTGGTATCAGAGTGAGATTTGTTCCTTGCAAGATCATCAGAGTTTGTGTAGTATTTTTGAAGATTTTTTGTGGGGTGGCAAACTGAGGATCTGACCTACAGCTATAGAAGACTTGTTTAAAGATGGTGGGAAGAAGGAATGCTAGAGGAAATGGAGCACGTGAAAATGTGGACCCAACTGTAATGGAGATGTGAGAGGATTTTTTACTAGATTGGAAGCAGTTGAAAGGGCCCAGAGGAGAGTTCGACCAGTTGATGATGTGAGTGATGAAGAAGTAGAAGAAAAGGAAGAAGTTTCAAGAGAAGAGCACCCTGGCCTTGATCAGGGAGAATCTGAAACAGAAGGAATCAAGTGTGACAGAGTATACTGAGGAGTTCTATAAGCTGAACATCGAATCCAGACATTCAGAGGATTAGATTGAGCAAGTACCGAGATATGTAAATGGTTTGAGGTCGTCTATACAAGATGAGATCAGTTTGATTAAGTTGTTGAGCATGGAAGAAGCATATCAATGTGACCTAAAATCATAAGAGAAGCTAAACAAAAGACATGAGCAGAGACAAAGACAAAGAGGTGGAAGATTAAAAAGAGGAAGAAATTTCACTAGAGGAGGAAGAGGATATTTTCCAGATCAGAACAAGGATAAGGAGGTTAGTAAGAATGAGAATTCATATCGAAGAGATGATGGAAACTCTTATAGAAGAGGAGGATATGGTGGTTACTAAAATTAATGATATAGAAAGGATGATAGAGGACAAGAGAAAAGAGTATTCAGGGGAACTTGTTTCAAATGTGTTGGAGGACATAGAGCCTTTGAATGCAAACAGGGAGAGGCAAGAAGAAAGACTGAGAACAACATAAGAAAAACCTTTATTAAGGATAATCATGCTAGATCACCTAATCAATCGGAAGAAGGAGAAGTATTGGTGAATAGGAGAGTATTGTGTCAAAGTGAATTGGAGAAGGAACCGTTGCAGAGAAAGAATTTGTTTCAAACCAGATGTAAGGTAGTTGATAAATGTTGTAAAGTAATCATTGAAAGTGGGAGCTAAGAGAACCTAGCTTCTAAAGAAATGGTGACCAAATTGAAGTTGGAAAGATTGAAACACCCAAAGCCCTATCAAATAGCTTGGATTCAAGATGAGCATAAGATACTAGTAAGTGAACAATGTTTGGTGAAATTGAAGATAGGAAATTATCATGATGAAGTTTTGTGTGATATCATGCCTATGGATGTATGCCGCATTTTTTTGGGAAGACCTTGGCAGTATGATAGACAGACTATTTATGATAGAAAGAAGAACATATACAATATCGTTGCTAATGGAATGAAACAGACTTTGTTACCCTTGGAGGATGTTGCTAAAGTTGAGGTTTGCACAATTGCTAGAATTTTCTTGGTTAATGGAAGAAGATTTTTGGATGGACTGAGACATGAGAAAATGTGTTATGCCTTGGTGCCTAAGAAGGTGGAAGACTTGAAGCATGTAGAAGGACAACCTAAGGAGATAAAGGAATTTCTAAAAAAACATGAAGCTATCATTTTAGATAATGTACCCGATGGATTGCCACCTGTAAGGAGTATTAGTCATTGCATGGATCTAATTCTTGGAGCTAGTTTACCTAATAAAGTAGCACACCGGATGACACTGGTAGAGAATCAAGAATTGAACAGACAAGTGCAAGATTTGTTGAGAAAAGTTTTGATCAGAGAAAGCTTAAGCCCTTGTGCAGTACCTATAGTTCTAGCACCTAATAAGGATGGTGAATGGAGGATGTGTATACACTCTAGAGACATAAACAAGATCACAATGAAGTATAGATTTCCTTTGCCCCAGATGGATGACATTATGGATTGTTTGAGTGGAGCTAAGTACTTTACAAAGATATATTTGAAGAGTGGATATCATCATATCAGAATCAAAGAAGGGGGTGAATGGAAGACAACATTTAAGATAAATGAAGGATTATATGAGTGGTTGGTGATGCCTTTTGGATTGACAAATGCACCAAGTACTTTCCTGAGGTTGATGAATGAGGTATTAAAAAAATTCTTGGGTAAGTTTGTGATTATCTACTTGGATGACATCTTGATTTTCAGTAAGACTAGAGAAGATCATTTGTTGCATATAAGAAAGTTTTTACAGAGGTTGAAGGAAGAGCGGTTGTTGATAAACATCAAGAAGTGTAGTTTCATGAAGGAAGAATCGGTATACCTAGGATTTGTGATATTTTTGAATGGATTGAAGATGGATCCTAAGAAGGTAAGATAAATTGTTGAGTGGCCTACACTTGAAAGCATTGGAGAGGTAAGATCATTTCATGGATTGGCTAGTTTCTACCGAAAGTTCATTAGGAATTTCAGTTCTATTTGCAGCCCTATGATAGATACAATGAGAGGAGATAGGAAGGATTTTAGATGGACATCTAGAGCAGATAAAAGTTTTGAGTTGTTAAAATAGAAAGTGACTAAGAAGCCTGTGTTGGATTTACAAATTTTAGTAAGGTATTTTAGGTAGACTTTGATGCAAGTGGAAATGCAATTGGAGCGGTGTTAAGTCAAGAAGGAAGACAAGTAGCTTATTTCAATGAGAATTTGAATGATGCAAGGAAAAGGTATTCAGTGTATGATCAGGAGTTTTATGCCATAATTCAAGCCTTGAAAAAGTGAAGACATTACTTGTTGACTAAGGAGTTTGTGTTGTATACTGATCATCAGGCTTTGCAATACTTGAACAATCAGGGTAAGTTAAATAAAAAAAACATGAGATGGGTAGAGTTCTTGCAGAGTTATACTTTTGTTTTGAAACATAGGAGTGGAAAGTCAAATAGAGTTGTTGATGCTTTGAGTAGGAGAAGAAATTTATTGACATAGATGAAAGTGGAGGTATTAGGCTTTGATGAATTGAAGAACTTGTATGAGGAAGACTTGGATTTTGTAGAACCTTGGAAAGCATGTAAAGAACCAATTTTGGGGGATAGAATTTAGTGGTTGGATTATTTCATTTAGGAAGATATGTGGTTCAGAATAAATCAGTTGTGTATACCCCGAAGTTCAATGAGGGATAATTTGATAAAAAGAGAAACATAGTGGAGGATTGGCAGGACACTTTGGAATTGATAAGATAGTAGCATTGGTAAGTGAGAATTACTTTTGGCCCCAAATTCATAAGGATGTCAAGAGATTTGTGCAAAGTTGTAGATTTTGTCAACTAGCAAAAGGGAGTGGTCAGAATGATGGATTATATAAACCTTTGACAGTTCCAGAAAGACCTTGGGAGGATATCACCATGGATTTCATACTCGGTTTGCCAAAGACACTAAGAGGTAATGATTTTGTATTTGTGGTGGTAGACATGTTTTCCAAGATGACATATTTCATACCTTGTAAGAAGACAACGGATGTAGTTCATGTAGCAGACTTGTTTTTCAGGGAAGTGGTCAAATTGCATGGATTACCTAGGAGCATTGTTTCAAACAGAGATACAAAGTTTGTTGGTTACTTTTGGAGGACAATTTGGAAGATATTGAAGATAGATTTGAAGTTCAGTTCTACTTTTCACCCATAGACTGATGGATAGACAGAGGTAGTGAACAGGAGTTTGGGAAATTTATTGAGTTGTTTTGTTGGAGAGAAGATCAGAAGTTGGTATTTAGCCCTTGCACAAGTAGAGTTTTCCTAAAATAATTCAGTGAACAAGAGTACAAGAAAGACATCTTTTGAGATTGTTACTAAAGTTCATCCTCGAGGTATATCAAAGCTATGAGACCTTAGTAAAGAAGTTAAAAGGAGTGCAGAAGCAGAAGAATTTGTAGAACACATGAAGAAAGTGCATACTTGAGTGAAACAACAGGTGGAAGATATGAACCAGCAGTATAAGGAGTGAGGAGATGAAAAGAGAAAAAATAAGGAGTTCGAGGTTGGAGATGAAGTAATGGTATATTTGAGGAAGGAAAGATTCCAATTTGGCACATACAGTAAGCTCAAGATGAGGAAGTTTGGACCCTGTAGGATTTTGAAGAAGTTTGATTCAGGAAATGCATATGAAGTCGAGTTACTAGATGACATAGGTATATCACCTATATTCAACATTGTAGACCTACATCAGTACCATGAAGCAGAATTCAGTGACGACAATAAGGAAAAATTGGAAGAATAGCTTCCTAAACAATAATGAGATGGGATAAAAGAGATTTTGGGTGTTAGAGATGGGAAAAAGACTCATGGAAGATAGTATAAAGAATATCTGGTGAAGTGGAAAGGTAGACCAATGGAGGATTATTCTTGGATTTCTCAGGCTGAGGTAGACCGTATTGGTTTCCCTTTGGCCCCAACAAAGTGAGGGACTCACTTTTCATTAACCCCAGATGTCTGATGTAGGAGCATCCTTGGTTCTTGGAAATCTTGCATCAACCAAAAAATTTATTTTTATTCATTTTTGTTCTTGTTCTTGTTCAAGTTGGTAGATCTGGTATTTATTCATGTTTTCTCACCAGATCTAGTGTACCTAAGGTTTCATCATCGACATGTTCAATTGCATTATTCTAATTTTTGAGCTTGATTGGATCTTTTTTTGGCAAGTTATCACTTCCGGATTGAGTGATAGTTTTTGGCACTAGCCCCGGAATAAGTTCAAAACCTAACGGCTAGTTGATCGATCACGGATCCTTCCCATAACTTGCAGATCCTTATGGTGTGTTTTGAATTGTTTCATGGAGTGTCCTCAACCTTAATCTTAGGTCAACACTTCATCATGCACATCTACCATGGAAGAAATTCAAATTTGAGGCTGACCTGTTCTACACACGTTACATTTTCTTCATCGGAGATTGTAATGATCTTTGGCCAACACAGATGTTTTACGACCCGCAAATATGATATAAAGCTTGAAATTAATCATGAGAATAGCAGCGAATTAAGACAAAGTAGATTAGGATGTATATAGAGTTTGATCTATAATATTCTTCACTCGCATGTATGAGCGTTGTATTTTGAACATGTTGTATCAGGCCTGTGAGCCGAATCTATATACCCGAATGTGGCCAACTATATGTAATTGAATTTCATGATAATAAGAATGTCTTTATCTTCATTTTCCTCCAGATTTTGTGTTGCTTCTATTGTGTTACTCTAGCTGCACGACCCATATTTTTCTCTTTGAGGACCCTCCTACCGTGGCTGCACCAGATGGTTGCTACTATGTGGCACAGTATGGATTAGATTGATGATTATAGGTGGTATATTGCTAGGATGCATGTGGAGGTTGTTGTGTATTGGGCTGCTGATAGGAAATGGTCTTTTGTGGGGTATGATATGCATAACCAGGATTGGGATTTGATGTAGGAGGTTGCACATAGAATGTGTTTTGTGGATGGTATAGATATTGGGCCATGTTGCTTGGAATGGAATGATGAGATTTTTGAGGCTGTGTTTGGAATTGTGGTTGTTGAAGAGGCTGATGATAAGGAGGCTGAGTGGAGATTTGAGGCTGCTGAGTGATCTAAGGTTGTTGAATTGATGGGTTTTTTTGAGGTATTTTTTTAATGGTAGGACCTTGAGGTTGATGAGGGGGTTGTGATGGATTACCTTGTGGCTGATGCGAGGGTGGTTGTTGTTGCTGTGAAGGAATGGGGCTATTTTTTTGTGGAGGTTGTTGTTGGATTGGTTGAGACTGAGTCAGAATATGTTGGGGCGTTTGCTATGGCATTTTTTGAGGATTACCTTGTGGTGGTTGAGAAGGTGGCATGCTGATTTGAGGTGGTTGCTAAGGAATTAACGAAGGTGGTGGTAGATTAGAAGCGAGCGTTGATCCTGTAAGTGGTGGTAGTATAAAAAAAGGATTGCCTCCAACATTGATGGGAGGTTGACCAAATTGAGTAGGTGGAAGAGATGGGGTCTGACCTTGAGGGACATTCAGAGATAGTGGCAGAGGAAGATTTTGTGGCATACCACATGTAAGGGGATCATTTGGATCAGGTGATGATCCTACGACCGTGATCGGAACCCAAGGGGGATGTGTGACCGAATACAGTATGACATTGCCAAACCCAAGCTGGTACCAATTATCAATGGGAGGAACCTCAGGAACATAAGTATTCCCCAAAGGATTTTGTGAATTCTGGGGATCTTGAGGTGCAGGAGGCACATGAGGTGATGTATTGATGAAGTTTGATAGCTCGAATCTTGAAGTTGGCTTGATACCCTTCAAGAGCAAGGTAGCAAGGATTTTATCCCCACTCTCATTAAGAAGACAATTCATCATCTGAAGGTTGACCGGATTATTAAGGTACTCATCAACCATGAATTCAAGTTGATTGACCATGCTTTCGTTGGCAAGAGGCGATGTGGTTTGGACTTCGGTGTTGGATTGTGATGAGCCTCCATTGTTAGGATCTTGAAGAACGTTAGGCTGAGCACCTTGAGCTTGTTGGTCCACCATGATTTTTTTTGCTTGCGATTGGGTAACGGGCATGAAAGTGCAAAACGAGCCTAAGTGATGAATGAAGGATTGATTGGATTCGATGAAGGATTAATTGATTGAATTGGATGATGGATAAAGGATGCAACTAGATTGGATAATAGTAGATTAATTGATAGGATGATGTGATCGATTGGATTAGATGATCGTTTGGATTAGATCGGTAAAACCGAGTCTACACTTAGGTTCAAAAGCTTTGATTTAGATGGCGTAAGGCATTGACTGAACGGATAAAGATGCAAGATGGATGATTATGACACCGACTCTACATAGAAGTAGATTTTTTGGGTCGAGGATGATTTACTGACTTAGGATGGATCGAATCCTAAGAAAGTACAGATGATGATGATTAGGATCAAACACCTAAGCCAACTTGGATGAAAACCTCTTAAAACAAAGTCTAGGGGATTCAGATTCATGAACCGATGATTGATATGTGATCTAAGGATGCTCTAAGATGATCATAGATGATTTGATTGATGAAACAATGATCTTTGGAAAATGCAGATAGACGAAAATGATGATTGCGGGAAGACAGATGGTGATAAAAAAAAAAATTGATCGCAGCAAATGACTCAACAAACAATAGACTTTCAGTGGCCAAAATGATTCACATTCTAGAATTTATATGGGAATCAAGGTCACCTCTGTAGGTCACAACTTCACCTCTAAAGGATGCAAGTTCACTTGTTTAGATTGAGAAAACTTGCCTCTGTAACAGGCAGGCTCACCCCTGAGGGTTGCGAGATCGCCTATTTAGGTTGGAAACTTTGCCCAAGACTTAAGTGACAGAGGAAATAGGTGAATCTACTATGAAAATTCACCTATCTGATAAAGCAAGCTCACCCAAAACTTGACAGGGACAGGAAACAGGCGAAGCTACTCAGCAAGATCACCTATCAGGAAGCAATTTCGCTTGAGAAGCAAGCAGGTTCGCCTAAGAGGCAAATAGGTTCACCCAAGAGGCAAGCAAGTTCGCCCAAACAGCTAACAATTTTTCCTAAAGCCTTGAAATCACTGAAGAACAAGCAGATGTGACTTTCAGGATCGCTTAACGAAATGACAACCTTGATGAAACGGACTCGAACGATAACTCAGATGGAAAATGAGACCACCTGACAAACAAAAAAACTCAGCTAAATGGACTCAAACGGAGGCTCGAATGGAGAACGAGATCACGAATGGACAAACGGTCACCCGAACGAACTTGAATGAGAACTCAAAAGAAAGAACGAGACAACGAACGGACAAAATGGGTACCTAAATGAACCCGAACAAAAACTCAAAACAAGGAACAAAATCATGAACAAGGGAATGAATTTGCCTACACGGACCCGAATAGGGACTCGAAACAGAGAATGGTCGCCTAAATGAACCTAAACGGTGACACGAAACGGAGAACAAACACCAAAATGAATCGAAAAGGGGACTCGAAACGGAGAAAGGACACCTAAACAGACCTAAGTGGGGACTTGGAATGAAGAAATAGACCCCGAAATGGACCTAAACAAGGACTCATAAGGGAGAATGAACACCAGAACAGACCTAAACGAGGACTCAGAATGGAGAACAAACATTGGAACGGACCTAAACGGGGACTCAGAATAGAGAACGGACACCGAAACGAACCTAAATGATGACTCGAAATGGAGAACGGACACCGAAACGGACCTAAACGATGACTCAAAATGGAGAACGGAAGGCAAGTTCACCCCTGAAGGAGAAAGTTCACCCAAGAAAGAAGAAAAATCGCCCAAGAAAGAAGCAAAATCGCCCAAGAAAGAAGCAAAATCGCCCAACAGTTAAGAAAAACCGCCCAATAGGTAAGCACGATCACTCAATAGTCAAGCAAGATTGCCCAATAGGGGAGAAACTTCACCTATTCTTGGGAACAAGTGAGTTTGATAATTGAAAAACTCGCCTAAGGGATGGACAAACTTTCCTGTTCCGGGGAACGAGTGAAAACAGGGTGGCCTAAGAAAGTGACCCATAGGCAAATTCGCCTCTGACAAAGGCAAATTGGTGGTCATGCCCACAAAAGGATATAGAAGTCATAGTAAATCCTAACCTGGGAATTGGACATTCCAGCAGGTGACTAACATCTTCTCATGGTCGTTCATTTACTTTGTCAAACCAGGGAACATACACTTGAAATGGAGCGGCACTGTATGTGCACTAAGAACCAGTTTTGGCCATAACTTTCTAGAAGTAAATGCTTGAAATGAATTCTAACTCTGATGCAAGGACATGAAATAAAGTCTTACTAACTTAAGCATTACTTAACTAAAGCAAGAATCACAATAACGATTACTAGGAAACAAACCATGAACTGGCCTTATGCTGCAGGAACAGACACAGGGATGGATTCCTTATGTTGCAGGAACAATTTAAGACTGAGTTTGCCCTAAAACTTACTGGAATGAAATTCTAATAGGTAAATAATAGAAAGCAAATAGCTAACTACAAATACTTACTAAGTGGGCCCCCTTAGCAAGCATCAACCAATTATGCAAGAATGGAACTCAAATCTTCATCTGTTTCTTATTCATAACTCAGAATCACATAAATGGTTGTTTGCTTGTAAGAAAGCTTAATACAAAGCTCTGGCTTTCATTATACCTATAAACTCATTACATTTTGTTCTATCTCTACTTTCTAGTCTAATCTCTTCTTAATCAACCCCCGTTCACTTGCACAGGAGGAACCTTTATTTAAAGAGAAACAGCTAACTAACTAACCAACTAACAGAGGAAGACACGGTAATAAATGTCGCCTGAGACTAAGGAACAAACTTCATAAATGCAAGTCTATCCACACAACAAATTCAGAGGAAATCTAGAGCTCCACTCTTCCTAGATTGATGATCCATTTGGTTTCTTCCCCAAAGACTCGGACAAAGAAGTCTTGCTTGAAACGACTCCTTTGATGATGCACTGGAAATGGCTTATTTCGCGAGGTCACATTTTGCTGTGTATTGACTTGTTCATACCAGCTTCAACAACCTGTAGAACACATGGCAATAGAAGCAAAAGAAGGCATGCACTCATAATAGCACGACATTCCTCATTAATCACATGCATCCAATTCATTTTACTTATCCAAAAATCACACATATCTTATCAGTCAATTGGGAAGTCAAAATAGGGTAATGATCATAGATATACTAAGATATTTATGCTGCAAGTTTAGGATTGGTTGTCATTGAGTACTACCCATTAACATTAAAAGTTCATAACCATAGAGTTTAAAACATTCATAAAAAGAGAGCAAGAGTTTTAAAACTTATAACATGATATCCAATTTATAACCATATTCTGGGCTCATCAGCTGGCCCAAGTAGATGATCTAGACTGGACTGAGACGCAGGATCACCCATTTTGAGGGAAAAATCGCATGTCTACAGTGAAAATTCACCTCTGAAGATAAGGGTTGACTGTGGCAAAGGAAAACAGGCACGACAAACAACAGACAAAAGGTTGGACTAACTCAACTAAATGTAAAAGAATTGGTATCGCACAAAGAAGACACTCCAAGCAACATGATCCTAAGGATAGTGGTAAATTTTTGAAAACTTAATGTAGGCCCACCACCTTGAGCGAACAACCCAAGGTTAATATTCTGTGATACCGGGGTGGTTCTCTAGAGCACCCTTTCTTGTGAAGGTGGATAGCTAGCGTTCCAATGGAATAGGGTCATCAACAAATGCCATGGGCTCACCTTCACGCTCTTACTCGAGGACTATTGTAGTCCACCATGAGGACTTCTATCTCAAACCAAGGGAGTACATGGTGAGTAACTTCGGGGTAAGATCTGCATCCCCTACACTACACCAAGCTGCAGCTGAAACACAAGTCTCTATCTAGCCTGAATAAGGCTATCTAGGGTGTCTTCGATATATGAAAGGTACATGAGGCACAACCCTGAACACCATCCCATCACAAGCGTGAGTCGGGAGCCCCAGCGAGGTACTGTAAACTTGGAGCAGCTCTTCACATCTTATCTAGGTATCACCCTAGCTTCGATGCTTTACCAAACACGACATGACTGGATTGGGGTACAACTTTCATTCTCCCCCCTTTATATACCTTTTCGGTAACATGTGGTTGGAATCATCCCCTGGGTGATGAAATCCTAGGCAGGTGATGGGGAGTCTTATCTTTCAAGAGAAATCTTGCTCTTCCCAAGACCTATTCTCTGGTCTTCCTAGGGTATTCCACTCTACCCTACTTAGGGATCTCTCCTAAACCCCTCTCACCTCATAAGACTCTCCACCAATTTCAAATTCCTCACCATTGCTCTCAATTCACCTCTAAGCTTCCCTGGGCTCCACACTGACCCAAAGTGTCCTAACCACTCCAAGCATTAGGGAAGGGTGTCCTTACTATCCCTTAGTTTTTTTTTCTCCCTACTGATCCAATTATTTGGATACTTTCACCTTTTAGCCATCACTTTCAAGAATTTCTAGTTTCTAGGCCTCCTAGAACCCGTTTTCTTGGCTTTTCTCAAAAATGGTCTTAACAACCCCAAAATATTTTTGGATATTCTTTCTAGTGGTACCCTAGGCTTCAAGATTCACCAAGTTTAAGGTCTCCCAAATGGTCGTACATATGACTGTCCTCATACCCCCTAAATTCAAGGGTTTCTAGGGTTTTGGCTCCTTTTTCCAACTTTGAGGGCTTCATTGACCTCCTCAACACTCCTCCTTTCACACACATGTCTAGAATACATGTTTCCACACTCCCATGCTCTTTATTGGCATGAGCCAATCCATTTAGCAGCTTTCTTTACAGTTGTCCTCTCCAAGCCACTAGCCAGAATGCACTTGCACTCACCTAGTGCTTGATGGTTTCATCACTTTCCCTACAAACAAAAACTCCTAATTCACTATGTAAACTATTTAAATAGTCCCCAACTTGATTCCAAGTGGCCATGAGAGGAAAGCTACGGGAATTCAAGTGGGACTCATTATTCACAAAACTGGCCCAAACCGGCAATGAGACCAAGAACCCAAGAACTTGCAAAATTATGACCAGTCAGTCTAAATGACTAATCTAGTGCTAGGTACAGTAAGTAAATGACACAAATGAAACACTAAAATCATCAGATCAGTCCTTTCAATCCATTCTTGACTAGATGAAGGCTCAAACACAAATTTTCACTCAAAAGTTGTTGAATTCCAATCACACAATATGCTCTCCAAGTCTCAATTCGTGTAAATGATCTTCCAACCCAGGTATTAGGGTTTGGATGACTGTATATACCTTTCTCCCATGTGCTAGGACCCTTGGGTCGGACTTAGAACAACATTAATGCTATTTTCCAAGTTTTAGGATAAATTGCCAAAATGCTCAAATTGTCAAGATTTGCCTAGGAACTCATAAAGTTCCAGACTCTAAGCCAAACCTACTCTAACACACTCCCAAAAACAACCTAGGGACTTTACAACATAGTCCTTATTCCCTTGGTGGTTGGCTAGAACCACCTACAAGCCAAAAATCACTAAGATCTTCCAAAAGACCTTAAGGTGCTCCTGCACCAGCAGGTCCCGCTAAAGGAAGAAGATACTAGACATTTTGGTTGGTCCCCAAACTCACACATAGCACAAGGGGAGAGCTTAGACGCACTAGCACCTCCTAGGAAGACTCGACTGGACTAGATCAAGCTATGATTTCTCATCACCTAGAATCATCTAAAGGCGCAAGGGGATTGGATACGCCAACAACCTACTCACAAACATGACAAAAAAGTTAATTGACCCTTTAATTAAAGCTGCGTGTTCCTAGCTAGTATGGAAAAATGACAAATAAACTAAGTAAAAGGTCTGAGATTGATCATTCTGCAGAAAATGTGCTAGTAGTTTCAAACCATCGGTCTTGGACGGACAAGGAACAGCTGCACAAAATGTTAGAAAACTCGAGACAATCACAAACAAACAAGTTAGTTGGCTAGTATGTAAAACCGGAACCGAAATGACATTGAGAATGAAGGATCAAAGTTTTGGATTCACCTCAAATTCACCTTTGTGTGAGGCAAGTTCACCCGTCTAAGTGAGCAAGTTTTCCCCTGTAAGAGGCAAGTTTGCCCCTCTAAGCCAACAAGTTCACCCTTGAAGGGGCAAGTTTGCATATCTAATAAATCAAGTTTTCTTGTCACTAGAGGTCAAAGCAAGTTTGCCCCTAAAGGGGGAAAGTTTGCCCCAAAAAGAAACTTCGCCCCTGTAAGCTGCAAATTTGCCCCTTTAAAAAGTCAAGTTCACCCCTAAAGGAAAATTTTCCCATCTGTCCAGGCAACTTCACCCTTGTACTGAGCAAGCTCGCCCGTCAGGGCAGTCTCGCCTTTGTAATTGAAATTTGAACCTGTAAAAGTCAAACAATAGAGAACATGAAAGGATAGACCTGTGACGTGGATCCTACCGGGCGTGCCAAAAATGTGTGCAGGTGTTTTAACCTAGTCTAAAATGCAAAACTAAATGAAATGCAAACAAGGAAAACACAAAAAACACCTCAAGATTGGCCTAAGATGAACTTGAACAAAATAAAAGATAAGGAAGTGATATACCTTGTCCAAGTTGATTGGTTGGTTGGCCCTGTTTATCACTTGATTTGTGTGCTCCTTTCAATGGCAAATAGCATGAAACTAGATGCAAAATGATGTGGATGAAATGAGGAATGCAATGGTGCAAGTGGGTATTTTGATAGATGCTTGGTGTGTATGCAAAATGAGCTCAAAGTTGCAGCCATGGTGGAGGCTTGAGAATGAAAAATGTGCTTGAATGCTTGAGTGTTCAAAGTTGCATGTGTTGCAAATGAGGGAAAATTCCTCTAATTTTAGGGGAAAGGCCTCTAAGTAATGAAGGGTCAAGATGCAACCACTTTGGACAAGATCAAGGGCTAGGGTGAGTTGAGAATTCACAAGCCCTCACATCTTGACATGTGGCGGGTGATGTGTAAAGAAGGACATGAGGTGGAGGTACTTCCTTGTACCTTGGGAATGGACAAGATCTCCTCATAAAGGAGGTCCTTGTCCCCATGTGGGTGATGAGACTTTTGAGAAATTAAAATTTCCTCAAAAGTCCTTGGAGGAATAAATGTGAATTAAAAATTCACTTTGGGAAAGGGTTGCATTCTCCAAAAGGAGAAAGCATTTAATGAAAAGTTGACTTGGGGGTATGTCATATATGGCATAAGGGGTTAAGGTGACCTAATCAAGTAATTAGGTTGTGCAAACAAGTGATTAAGGTAATTAATGGAGGATTAAGATAAGTGGGCTATGATGGAGGATGTGGCATTAATCCTAATTAAGGGTGTGCACATTCTAATCAAGGATTAATTAAACTAATCCTGATTAAGGAAGGGTTATGGAGGACGGTACAAGGAGAGAGAAAATGGTGAATTTAAAATTGATTTAAATTCATAAAGGCAAATGACTAAATTAAATAAATAGGAGTATTTATTTAATTTATAGAGGAAATGGGATAAAGGTGAAGTATTTAATCATTTAAATTAAGTACCTTAGGAACCTTAGGGAAAAGGGAAATATTAATTAAATAAATTATTTAATTAACATTGATGGGAAAGGTGGGATAGATGAATGAAATGGATGAATTTGACCTTATAGGAGAGGTCAAATTTGGATGTCTACACCTTAATTTACCAACCTCACTACCTTTGTTCAAGATTCATCCATTCAAACTAAAATTTCCTTTGATACCAACTAATGCAATCAATGTCAAAGGTTCTAACTAAGGTTTGTCCAACTTTGTAACTAATAAGTTTTTGAATCTAAACCTTAATCGAATATAATAAAATTCAATAGAAATTAAATGTAACTGTTGATGTTTAAATCTACATTTGAAAGTTGCACTCACGTACAAAATTGCATCAACATGAGAAGATTTAAAATATGGGATGCAACTTGAATAAAAACCTCTAAGATTTAATAATTTGAATCTTCATAGGATTTATAATGAATTATTTCAAACTTGCAAAGAAAATAGAAGAAAATAGGAAAATATAAATCATGACTAAATGGTGATGCATAAATTATAAAACTCTCTAAATTGCATGTGACTTATTGTGTAAAGGATTTGAAATCACAAAATAGAAAGAACATGGATACAACAATAAAAAGTGGCATTGACACAATCATTAATTTACAAGAGGTTAGATAATTACATATTTACAAATGAATATTATACATGTGAAATAAGGTGTGTATAGAATCACAAAAGAAAATAAAACAAAGTGTAGTTGAAACAAAGAAAATAGGATGTGTTCACCCAAAATGACAAAGAAAAATAATGTATGGGGTAGTGTGTGTGATATGGATGGACCTATTTCCCTTTATTTCATTAGGAAATGAGATCCACACAAATAATTAACTTACAACCCTTGTGTGAGTCAAATTAATGAGGGAATCTACTGATTTCCTTACTGGGTATCAACTTGAATAACACTTTTGGGAGAAAAACTAAATATAGTAAATCAACTCAATTATGCCCATTCAAACTTGAATCATCAAATTAAAGCATAATGTAGACATAAATAGAAAACTTCCAACAAATCTAGAAATGACAGAGTGATGTGTACCTGCCACCAAAATATAGTTTCAGGAGGCTACTAGGGACTCATTCGCCCATTGGTGAATGGGACTGTATGAAAAATTTGTACTAAGCTTTCAAGATCCTTTGGTGTCGATATGTAGCTTCTATTTGATCCTGGTTTCAATGTCGGATAGTCAAAAATAAGGTTTGTAGGTGAGATTCCATGAATTAGCTACAAATATGACAACTTTTTACAACTTTTTCTCTTTGCAACTTTGAGATCTTCAATCCTTCTTCAACCTATAAACCTACACATTCAAAAAGAGGGGAAAAATATTGTTTTTGGTGGATGAGGGTTTTCCTTGGTCAGGTAATTAAACCTTGAATTGAAATAATGAAACATGAAAGGAATGGTGAATGAACAATTCTATGTTACAAATCACCAAACCCTTGAATAAACCTTTGGAGGACCAAAATCTTGATCTTGATCTTGATCCTGTATGAAATGGCTTCAAAGGATGTGGATCTTGATACTTGAATCTTGATTTGAATATTGACTTGGATCTTTGAAACCTACATCACAATGTTAGCTCCAAAAACATGCATGATTGCAAAAGACTTTGACATGATGCTTGAGATCTTAAATGTTGCAATAAATCACTAATAAATCTGCTCTTGAATGCCCTTGATCATAATCTTTGCTCTTGTAAATTTGAATTGATGCTTTCATGAATTTCCTAGATGTTAAAATGATAAAAATAACCTTGTATTTATAGATATGTTGCTTATTCGAAATACTAAGAGGGGGGGTGAATCAGTATTCTATTAAACCATTCAACTGAAAACCACCAAAATATTAAAGCACATACAATTGCAAACAATCATGAAGACATTGAAATGAACATGTCACCACAAAACACATCAACACCATATTTTTACGTGGAAAACCCAAAATGGGAAAAACCACGGTGAGGATTAGCTCACAATATAATATATCCAGATATAGAATATTACAAGGCTCACTGCCAAGACTCGTTGTCCTTAAAAGGCTCACAACCAAAATACAAAATGAAATGGATAACCAGTAAGATACAAAAGGGTATGGCTCACTATCAAAAGTATGAGCTGATAGAATACACCTTCTATGTGTTGAGTTCAGTTCCAATGAGGCTCTGAATGTGAATTACTACTCTGCATAGCAGTCACATAACAATTCTACTATGATCCTTGACTTCTCCCACAATACATTACTCACACCTGATAAATCATTTAAGCTCGCATATTCTCAACATTCTTCACATATTTCACCACTCACCATCTTACTTTCTCACTCTCACACTTCAACTCCAAAGAGTTGTATAAAGATATACAAGTAGATTTCATACATCTATCAGGTCGGCCTAATTAGATGTAAACAAACCAATCAAAATAGCTCTTATCAGCACCATGTAAGATTCAAGACATTTTTATCCATGTGGTACATCATATCAAGTCGACGTAGATTTGTAAGGGGTCCAACTAACATCCACAAAGTATAATTAATCTTCTTAATATATGTCATATATTAGGTCGGCCAAGGATAGGACCTAATCACAAAAACTCCAAACCAACACACACTTCTCAAAGTAATCACCTTCCAAATTTGATATTACTTTGGTTTCCCCTCACACTAACATCAGAGATACTACCATTAGAACCATAGCATCATAATGTTCTTCTTAAGAAAATGCGAAGTTTCCCACACATATATACTGATCATAGAGACTACTATAGTGTACAAAGTTAAAACTCTATCATTGATAACTTTATGTTTACGACACAAAACTTCTCAAGATCTTGAATATAGTTGTGTGAATGAGTCATAATAGTATGATTGAGAGAGCATAGTCATATCTCTTCTTGTATTGAATTTCGGCAAAGAGACTACCATTAGAACCATAGCATCATAATGTTCTTAAGAAAATGTGAAGTCTCCCACACAGATATGCTAATCATAGAGACTACTATAGTGTACAGAGTTAAAACTCTATCATTGATAACTTTATGTTTATGACACAAAACTTATCAAGATCTTGAATATAGTTGTATGAATGAGTCATAATAGTATGATTGAGAGAGCACAGTCATATCTCTTCTTGCAGTGAATTTCAGACTCAAAAACTAATGCACTGGTTCATCAGTAAAGAACACTTTCAGTATACCAAATACACTTCCCACAATTTTTCCACAATGTTGACATAAAAAAACAACTAGAATAGCCAAATCATCCTATATACACTTTATTCTCATGTTGCTAGGCTCTTATATTTCGAACAATATCCCCCTTTGGTATTGATGGCAACATGCATATCAAAAAAAAATGTATCTCAATATAAAGTAACTAAATACTCCCCCTTTCAAGGTTAATGCCCTTCCTTACAAATTGTTCTTGACAAAGAAAAAGTTCCTCTTACTTTCTATCTCTCCCCCTTTGACATCAATGGAAAATTTCATGTAGGGATCTAATATATTTCCTTGAATTTATGTATGCATCAAAATTGATCAATCAATGTGATAAAAAAATATTTTAACTTGAAGAAGAAGATCCTTTGAGGTTCTTCAGGGTATCTTCCCATGTATCTTTGCCTTCTTCCCATGATCCTTTTGCACTTGTAAGAGTCTTGTATAGTAGTTCAAGCTTAGTCAAAGACTCTATACCTTCTTCCATAGTGTTGGGACTAAAATTTATTTCTGATAGATTACCAACACTATCAAGGGCACTGGATATAGGAATATGCCTGAGTTTTACCAAATCTTTGAGTGCCACAAATTTCTTAATCACTTATGTTCTTTGATCCTGTACAAAAAATATTTTTTCCTGTAGTTTCCCAATGTTGGACCATCTCTGGTTGTCCCTGTTATCTTCCAAGCTACACACATCTACTTGAATACTCATTCGAGTTTCACTTTTCCTTATTTCACCTCTTACATTTAATGTTCTATTGGACCAATTCAAGCAAAAGGATAGCAACCCAGCAAGGTGATTAGATTGAATTTCAACCATGAAGTTGGGCCAATCAAACCCGAATCTATATCTTATTGAGCCTTAGAATGGATTGGAAATGGGATGCTTTGATGAACTTAATTAGACTATGTGCCTTAATATGAAAAATGTAAGCTTCTGACAATTGACAGACTATAACAAATATTTGTAGGCAAATCAGGGAAGGGTAGAGTGTTGTGTACCTATCCTGAAAGTTTGGTGTTGGTCTGAATATGAGGATAGAGTGGCCCAAGGGTGTCTCTATCCTTGTAAGAGTGTCGTGAATATGTCTTCACAATCCTCTAACGTTGGATCTGATCTCTTGATTCTTGCCCGCAAATTTGTCGAATCACTTTCAAATAATTCTATAGGCGAGTTTTTGTGAGTTGACAAGGTGTAGGGTTTTGAATGCAACAATGAATAAATGACCTTCAAAACTTCCTTCAATCTTCTCCAAACCTAATATTTTCACATTCAAAGAGAGTAAATTTTGTTCAATTTAGAGGCTTGCCTTAGTCAAACCCTGTGTTAGTGTTTCCACTTCCACAATGGCAATGTGAATGATTAAAAAGATAAATGATCGGAAGGAATGATGAATCAAAAAAGTGCTACAACTCACCACCCTTCAATGGATTCCTTGAAGGATTGAATTCATGCTCATCACTTCAAGGTCTTTGATCATGTTTGCTTGAATTGCTTGGAGACCTACAACAAGGGTCAGCCTTCACAAACATGAAAACATGAAAACATGAACTCACATACACTTTGACATGATGCTTGGATCTTGAATTACTGCAATAAGTCACTAAATTTTTTTCTCTTGATGTTAACTTGTTGCTAGATAGATCTTGTTAGATTTCAAATGATGCAATAACTAGGTATTTAAATGCATTTATTCAATTTCTTGCAAATTAGATCCCGATAGCCGACATTTGCAAATTGAAATTCAAATGTTAAAATGTTGACATCGATATATTTGAATTTTGATCCTGAGAAAATAGGGGGACAAAGCCACCCAAGGGTGTCCTACTCTTGGCCCTATTTTCCAAAATTTTACGTGCCAAGGGTAAGGCATTAAATAAATGCATTTGTTCTATGCTTGCAATTTGTCGGAAAATGGTAAAAATCAGCCTCAAAATTCCTAATTTGGGAAATTAGGGGATCAATTAGGCTCAATAATTTAGGGGAAGCAAAACATAGTGTGAAATTGTGAAGGGTGATAATTGTTGACACTATAGAACATAAACTAGTACAACTTTTGTTATCTTTGAAAAAACTAACATATGATACAAGAACAATCAACTTGTCAACCTCTAACAAAGGGAAATTTTATTTTAACCCAAGAAAATTATATATTTTTAAGGAAAATTTACTGCAATTAATGCAGAATCAAAGGAAAATATCACAGGTATAAAACTTCATGAGCTAACAAACATAATCCAAGAAGCACTTGAGGGTTGTAAAAGGACAAACAATAAGAAAAATAATGTAAGTTATTTTTTGACAAATGTGTGGTTTGATGAACATTGTAAAGTTATAAGGAGAGCTATCAGGGAAATGGGTAAAGAGAAGGAGAAAAAAAATATACAAGTAGAACGAAAGTAAAAACTAGGTGTTCATGAATATAAGGAGAGAAGAGATAATATATCTAGGGAAGAATAATCCAAAACTTTTTGGAGGGAACTTCAATCAAGAAAATATTAAATGGAGAACAACATAATAGCCACTCATTATTTTGAGTATACAAAACAATGGTATGAGAAAGATTCAAGGATTGAAGTACCTCCCAAGGTTAGCATTGGTGATTCTTGGTGACTGTATCTTATTTATATACAAATATGATTACATATCTTTATTTTTTATGGAATTGATACACTTAATACATTATTAAATACCTCTAAAAACTTTAAGAATGGATAGATTATATGTTCTAGTGTTTACTCTTTCATGGTTGAATTTGCTTGAATTATTGTAGAATTTGCTTGAATTATTTTATAATTTTTTGCTTCTATGCATACATATCTATGTTTTTGTGACAAAAGAAGTTGTAAGGTCTAGGTACCAA